>OZ024724.1:12449133-12574125 GCA_964016875.1 Fallopia convolvulus | reverse complement strand
CCTCGTGGGGAAGACATGGACGTCGATCAAGAGCAAAATGAAGAAGATGAGCGCTTCCAAGGCTTCATGGCCAACCTCCGAGCCACGCACCAAGCTCCAACATTGGCGGACCGAGGTACACATGGCATCGGGCCCGACGTCCCTCAAAGTCGGTCCGGTGCCTTCTATGGTGATGAGGTCCCGAGGCACTATGAGCGTGGAGAGGGAAGTGGTGCAAGGCAAGAACAAGCTCAAGTTGGCGGTTATGAAGGCTACGCCCAATGGTATGGTCCGGGAATGGTGTTTCCCGAGCGACAACAAACGGTGGACATGTCCTTCTTGGCCAACCAAATGGCCCATCTTCAACTTCAACAAGAGAATGTTCTTCAAGAGGTCCATCAAGTGAATCTTCAACAACAATACATGTACCAACAACAACAACAACAACAAGGTGGTTTCTAAGCTAGCCAAGAAGAGATGAACCGAGCCCTCGGCTACACTAGGCGAGAGGTGGAGGAGCTTAGAGAGGTGGAGGACCAAAGGTGGCGGGTCCAAGATAGCTTCAACACATGGATGAGCGGGAACTTCCCTTCCCGTGAGGACCAATGGACGCGCCCGGATCCTCAACTCCAACCACCACCACAAGACTTCTACCAAGAGCAAGTGTACGAGAGGGAGCGGCAAGCGAGGCTCCAAAGAGGACATAGGCGTGACAACCCCTTCGAGTGATTCTAGACATGCCATTGAAGAATAAAGAAATTGTGAGCTCTTTATACTCTTCTCTCTTGCTTTTAAGTTTTGGTTTCCTTGTTTGATGGGGACATCAAAATTTTAAGTATGGGGTGGGGGTAAGTGTGCTCATGATTTAACTTGCTTGTGTGTTTGTTATTTTGAGGATATTTGGTTTTCGGTTTCTAGTTTGTGTTTGGGATGTTTGTTTCTTGGTTTGTGGTTTGATGAATGACATGGATGATTGATTTGGTTTTGAATGGATGAGTCTTTGTTTTTGGTTTTAGAGAAATTTTTGCAAAAATTCATAAAAATTTGAAAAATTGTGTTGAAAACAACAAAAAGATTTTGTGTTTTGTAGTTTTTGGACTAGAAATTCCCATCTTAGATGCCCAAACGAAAGCTAATGATGATGTGAGCATGTAAATTCCTTTGCATATTTTTGGATGGTTTAACCTCTAAAAAGATGTTGCTTTTGATGTGATCATGATATCTTGCTTGTTTTATTGAACATGTGAGTTCTAGGATGAGTTCTTATGCAACTAAGTATGAGTGACCCTTGTGAGATTGATTTTTGGCCATTTTAGGGATGCTTGTTCATATTTGCATATCCCTCGTGTTTCTTGTGTGATTAGATCATGCATGCTTAGTAATACTTGTTGCGGTGTTTATCTATTTTCCAAGACCGTCATGAGATTTGTCCTAGCATTGTCACATTGATTTTGAACTTTATTCTTTTAGTCACATAAATGTTCCATATCCTACCATGAAGTGAATCCTTTGTTTGTAGCCCCGTTTTAGCCTAAGCCTTTGTTTGAAACTCCTCAAAAAATATTATTCCTAGCCTTATATGACTTGACCCTTATGGGATTGGACTTTAGAAGAGAGGTTTGGATTGTATTTGAAGAGTTGAGATTCTCTTTGGTTTAAGGGCAAAGAATGGTGTTATGAATCATGTGGGTAGTGCATCTTTGTTGTGCAAAAAGAAAATGAAAAGACAAAGAAAGAAAGAAAGAAAATGTTGGAAATGGAAAGTGGAATGAAGGTAAAGAGCTTAAGTGAAGAAAAAGGGTCCGACCGAGTTACACACCACATCGGGCCCGATGTCATAAGAAAGTCGGTCCAATGTAGAAAGTGTGGAAAATCCAACAAAAAGCCTAAGAGCAAAGATGAAGTGGAATGTTAAGTGAAATTTTGGGTTGAAAGGAAAAATGTTAAGTCTTTTGGATGAGTGTGAAAGTAATTGTGGAATTTTGGTGAAGTTGGTGAGAGTTTAGGTTGTTCAATCCCCATTGTAAGCACCACAAGACCAAATAATTCCGACCTTGAGAAATACCAAAAGCCCCATTACAACCCGGCCGAATGGAACCTCTTTGAGGACCTCCATTGAGCCAAGTTCGAATTCTTTGTGTACTTTGTATTAGGGATCTCTAGGTGGAGGAATTGGTGATATTAGCTTCAATAGTAAAGTCCTTACTTGCATGATTTTAGAGCTTGAGTGTTCATTGCTATACCCATACACATGATGAGTGATACACATTCACATATCCCTAAAGTGAGGCTTAGTTGCATTGACTCTATTCCCTGGAACACTTAATCATGTGTGATGATGTAATCTTGCTTGAATATCAATCACTTGTGCTTAAATGTGTTTTCATACGAGGCTTTACTTGAAGATTATGTTTCGGTCTTGCTTACATTGTTATTGCTTGAGGACAAGCAAGTTTAAGTATGGGGTATTTTGATGTCTCTTTATTTGGTGGTGTTTTTATATATGATTTCCTTTGTAAATATGTTTCTTTTTCCCCTTTTCTTGTGTGTTTTGTTCCTTTTTAGCTTAGTTCCCGTATTTCTATGAGATTCGGAGACTATGCGCGTTTTATGTGTTTTATAGGTGTTTTGGCATGGATCAAGGATCGTTTTGAAGGAGGATCGGAACATGGAGCAAGGCCCGAGCTTAAGAGGGAAAGAGAGGAGCAAGCCATGAAGAAGAACAAGAGAAAAGCCAACAAGAAGAATGTGGAACGAGGTCCGGACCGAGCTGGAACCAACGCCGAGCCCGACTTGAATTTTCGACCTCGGTCCGACTTGCACAGTAAGTCGGGCCCGAGGTCCTCCGTGTCGGTCCGAGTCGGTCACTGGACTGCTTGGGCTCCAAGGCACGAAATTGTAAACTACCACTTTTGCCCCTCATCTATAAAGGCTCTCTTATCTTCTAATTGGAGGAGGTTCCCACACTTAGCAAGGAACCAACCCTCAAAAACTCTCAAGAGGATACTTGGAGAGCAAGGAGGAAGGAGAGGAGAAGGAGAAGAGAGAGAATCGGCCTAGAGGAGGAGATTTGATAGGTTTGGTTGATAGATTAGCTTTGTCCTGTTTTGATTTTGTGGATTTGGAAACCTTTGATTGGAGTTTGTGGATTGCTTTTGATTTGTGAATGAAACTTGGTTTTGGTTTGAGATTGATGATGTTGATTGCTTTGCTTTTTGATTTGTTTGCTTTCTTTGTTTGTCATATGGAGTAGATCTCCTTGATCTTGGGTTATGGGGGAAAACTCTAGCTAGGTTAGGCTAGAAACCCCAATTCCATAGCCTTGAGTGCTTGATCTAGGAACCCACTCTACATAGAGCTACAATTCCTTGCGAAAAGTAAGGAATCAAGGCTTGTGATTGGCAAAGTAGCGAAAGTGAACATTTGTCCATCTCAAGACCTTGCTTCGAAGGGGATTTCCCCAATGATCGATGTGTAGAAGTGGTTGGAACGAGGGTGAAAGCACTCGATCCTATTCCGATCATCACTTATTGCTTGAATTGGGGTGGAAAAGCCTTAATCTACTAGAGAAGGAACCCAAAAGCCCAAGATCTACTTTCAATCTTTGAGTTCGACAAACCCAGATACATCGGACCCGACATGCCCTACGTCGGTCCCGACTTCCTCTTGTCGCCAACATCGGGCCCGACGTGACACTTGTGTCGGTCCCGACTGTTCTCTTTGTTTTCCTTTGTTTTTTAGTTCTCCTTTCCAGCTTTCTAGTGTCTAGGCACCTCAATCGAGTAGATTTCCCGAGCGTTCGACACCCACCACGTGCTACAACGGGGTCGGGTTATAAATTGTATCTCTAGACCCTCGCATAACCGAGCGATCAAATATGTTCTGTTAAAAGCTTTTAGATGGTCTCTTACTGGAAAGGCCCTGAGCTGGTTGGAGAGCCTGCCTTCTAAGTCTATCAGGAATTGGAAAACTTTGTACGATCAATTTCTTCAAAAGTTCTTCCCCCCTGCTAAGACTACGGAGTTAAGGAAACGAATCACCTCCTATCACCAGCTGCCTAATGAAACATTCGTTGAAACTTGGGAAAGATTTAAGCAGATGCTGAGGCAATGCCCCACTCATGGGCAACCTTTATATGTTTTACAGGAAATCTTTTTCCAGGGCATTAGTGCAGAGACCAAGAACCGCATCAACACGCATATTGCGTGCGGTCTTATAGAGATGGAACCTACTGTTGCGTGGGAATTGCTGGATAAGCTGGCTAATTACGATGCTATGTATGGAACCCAGCAAGCTCCACAAACTCAAAAACGTCTCTACGTACCTAACCGAGAAGAAGTTGACCTAGATGTTAAAAATCAATTCTTACAAGACGGGGTCAACCATCTGAAGAAACAGGTAAGTTTTCTGAAATCCTCTCAAACATGTCACGAATGTGGTTCTTCTGCACATTGTACTTCTGCTTGCACTAACATCAAGCAAGTTAGAGTCGCTGAGACAATAGCTGAGATGAATTATATGAGAGGACCCTACAGGAACCAGCCTAGTTATCATGACAGGTCAAACAACTATCAGGCATGGGGCAATCAAAATACAAATCAAAACTATGCAGTGCCCCCACCAGATAAACGACTTGCACCTTATCGACCTCCAGGCCATTAGGAGATGCCATCATGGGTTCAGGGATTACAAGAAAGCATTAACGGAGTGAACAACAAAGTTGATGAAGTTCAAGCCAAACTGAACCGACAAGATAAAAGATGGGGAGAGTTCGATATTTGGAAAAAGAGTGTCGATTCCCAACTAGGGGACCTAGCTGCACGGATTCCAAGACCACAAGGGCAACTCCCGGGCCACCCCGAGGAGAACCCTAGAGGCCAAATAGAAGCGGTACACCTCAGAAGCGGGAAGACATTGTCGGAGAGAGTTCAAGCTGAAGACAAGGAGGAACAAGACGTCACCAAACGGCTCGTTAACGAGCCAGCAAGGGCAAATAACGAGCCCACAAACAAGGATGACGAGGCTCCGAGGATTCCTGACGATCCTACCCCAGGTAAGTTCTCTAAACCGAGCCTTCCTCTCAACCCTAGGGTAGTTAACGACCCCACCAGGGTCGGTAACGACCCGCCGAGGACAATAAACGACCCTAGTGTCGACCCGGTACTCTCACCTCTCGAGCCTAACTTGGTTCCGAGAATGGTGAAATCTCTTCCATTTCCAACTAAGAAATCTATGGACTCTACTGAGAGTAAGTTCAAGCGTTTCGTTAAGATTCTTCAGGACATTAATATTTCCATCCCATTCGTTGAGGCCCTAAGCGAAATGCCGGCTTACACAATGTTTTTGAAAGATATTCTTAGCAGGAAAAGATCCATTACAGAGCTACAAGATGAAGTCAGATCAATAGCTCTACCGGAAAAGCTAGGAGACCCAGGAAGATTTGCAATAACGATCGGCATAGGCAACCACAAGTTCAAGGCTTTATGCGATCTAGGTGCCAGTGCTAGTTTAGTTTCTCTCTCAATCTGGTCTAAAGCTAATATGGGACCACTAGAGCCGGTAGACATGAATTTGAAACATGGCAGATGGGTCATGTGTCAAGGCCACTGGAGTGGTGGACGACTATCCTATTCAAGTCGGGAAATTCTTTATACCGAATGATTTTATCGTCCTCGATATGCTTGAAGACCCTCATGTCCCCATAATTCTCGGTCGACCATTTTTAGCCACAGCAGGTGCAAGAGTTGATGTGCGGAAAGGACTCCTCACCTTTGATATCGGAGAGGAACGGGTAGAATTCAACTTGGATCAAAAAGCCAACGACCCAGTTGGAGTCGCACAAATCGAGTTGACTCAACCAGAACTCGACACAACCGTCACTACCGAGTCTCATTGGCCGATCACCGATTCCCACGTGCAAGAGTACAACCAAGGTAAGTACTCTAATTATGAATCGGCTAAAGAGGGGCATGATTGTTCCTTATCTTTTATTCCTACACCACGCCCTATTATATGCACTACAGAAGAGTCCAAACCACCTTGGTTTTCGGATTTCACTAACCATCATGTAGGAATACCGGGCATACTGATAGAAGAAAAGGGTCCCAATTTAGCAACTCAAGCACATAAAAACTGCAAAGCTAAACATGGGGTACCTCAAGACCCCAACATGGCTACACAAGAGCCACCGTGAGCCAAAGGAGCACGTCGGGCTAACGACGTTAAAAATAGCGCTTACGGGAGGCAACCCGCTTTTAGAATAGAATTAGTTTCTTCTTTTTCCTTTTCCTTTTTAGATTGTTTTTCTTAGATTTCTTTTGAATTTTTTTTAAGTTGTTATTAGGATAAAAATTAGAAAATGTTTGAGCTAACAAGATTTCAGGAGAAGGGATCGAAAATCACTCCAAGAGGCTACGGCAGCTCGTTAACGACCCACCCAGGGTCGTTAACGACCCGGTTCGATGACCCGACTCGTCAAAAACGGGCAGGTAAGTTTTTTTTAACCTAATCTATCTTTTACTACCCTAGCCGCCACCCTCTACCCCTTCCTATCCCCTCCCTCACCTATAAAAACCATTTTACCCCTTCCAAAAATCTACCATCACATTCTCTCAATTCCAAACTTCTCAAAAACTCAACCAAAGAGCTCGAAACCCCCCTCCCACCGATCGGAATCTCGCATCTACCACCACGTAGCAACTGTCGTTACCGAGGCCCGGAAACCCTACCCTCCACCGACGAGGATCCAAGCTTCGATAACCCTCACCGAGCTCGTCACCCACCCAATTTCCGATCCCTTGTTCTTCAAATTTTTTGGTTTTCCGGTATCATTTCTAAACCCTAACTCGAAATTGCATGATTTATGGTTTTTAGGGTAGAAATTTCATGTCTAGAATTGAGTTCATATAGAGGATCGATGTTCATGATTGGATTTTGCCCTTGAAAGTTTGATTTTGCTTCATAATTCTAGATCTAGAGAAGGATATTCATGTTAGATGTTCCATTACGATTGATTGTGAAAAAGAATGAATTTTTCTTGTTCTAGTCTCAAGTTTTAGACTTTGCATGTCAAAATTTCTGGTAAAATTTATCATGATCAGGGATGGGTAATCGAGCAAGTATGGGGTGCTTATATCCGATCGCGGGATTTGTGGAGAAATATAGAAGATTGCATGCTTGATTTATGCTTTAATTTTAAGGTAGATTAAACTCGGAAATTCTGCAATTTGGGTCTCGGCAGCTCGTTAACGACCCACCTCGGTTCGTTAACGACCCTGCAATGCTTCAAAAATCAATACCAGTCCAGAATCGTAAACAACCCAATTGGGTAGCTAACGAATAATTCCGAAGCTATTTCAAGACCAAGTATGGGGTCTCTTGCCTACCTATTTTGAGTAGATCTTATCTTGGAAAATTCTTGATTATTTTGTAGGATCTCATGGCAAGTTCAAGCAGACCCGCTACTCGAGCTCAGAAGAAGAAGAGGAACCAGAGGTCACCATCTCCTCCTCGCATGGACAACGTGATTTTAGGTACTCAAGGCCAAGTGCATCGATACTGTGCCATATTACAGAAGGACCACTACACCCGTTGGTTCTCAAAGTCCAGCGTCGTAAACCAAGGGATCTACACAGACGTCAAAGAGGCTTTTGTTATTCTTGGCGCCGCTCATCGCCTGAAGCAAGAGAATTTACCACACTATCCGGCCCTCACATCCGAGTTTTTGGCCACCTTAGAGACTAGCTTGTCGTCGAAGAATTCGGCGGGACGAATCCGGTTTCGGCTCGGCAATGTGAGCCGTGAGTTCACCATGGCAGAGTTCAATGCAATTTTAGAGCTCCCAAACCCGTCTAGAGATTACAGCTTGAAAGACTACAGAGTGACTCGCACTTGGAGCTACATCACCGGAGAGGTCCAATCCACCACAGCGGCATTATCCGGGGCAACCATCATTAACCCCATCTTCAGGATTATTCTCCGAGTCCTAGACGCTACGTTTTGGCCAAAGAAAGAGTTGAACAGGCCAACGAGGACGGAAGTTGCTTGTCTCCGCACCATCCTTTTCGAGCAACCCGGCCCCTTGAATTTGGGGTACGAATGGCTCTACTATATCGAGAAATCAACCAAGTCCAAGGAGGTTTGGTGTGGCAATTTGGTTAGCCTCTTGGCTAAAAACCTTGGAGTAGATCTTACTCGTTACACACCGGCTCAGGCCCATCTCCTCAACAAGAACTATTGGTATAGCTCCGGTTTCTTCATTCAAGTCGAGGGAGGATTCAAGGTGAAAGTACAAGATCGCATCGTTACACCGACCCTCGACAAGTTTGAGATTCTCTACGTACCAAATTGGTACGAGGCGTGGATGGGGCACGCTTTCCCATTGGAACCCAAGCTGGAGGATGAGCTATCACTTCGGCCGTGCGAGACAAGATTTGAGCGAGAGGATGAAGCAATGGATGAAGATGAAGGTGAGGAGACCGAGGTAGTTGGAGACGACACGGAAGAAGCCGACACCGAGGGTGGAACTGAGGAGCTTAACTTTGAGGATGACAACATCGACACGGAAGTATTGGGAAGCAACATCCTCGTTGACGAGCCTACCAGGCTCGTTAACGATCATTTCCAGCCCCCTTCCTACATTGTTAACGAGGCACCGGCTTCGTTAACGAGGTGCCGAGAGCTTCTGTCGACCCACCGCCAGCTCCTACCGACCCTCATTCTTATGGACTCATGCCTTACAACCCGATGATGTATCAAGATCATTTCCAGACTCACTACCCACCACCTCCTCAGCCCGAGTACACAAGATCGAGTATGCCACCACCATGGGTCGAGGATCTTTCTGCACGGATGCAGCAGCTTCACTTCCAGCAAGGCCATATTCATAGGAGGATGGATAGATGGGAATCTGTCTATTCTGCTCGCATGTCTATGGATGATGAGAGGCATCGTCAGAGAGAGGCAGATGATACTGAGCATTGGAGGACGATGTACGACTTCATGGGGAACTTTGAGCATTACTTTCCTCCACCAAACCGTTGATTCAGCCTGAAGATGAAGTTTTTCCTTGTTTCCCACTTTTGAAACTTAGTAAGTTTTTATGTCTTTCCTTTTCTTTTTAATCTTTTGTTGTTTTCTTTTCTATTTCTTTTCCTTCTTCTTTTTTTCCTTACAGTGGGGACACTGTAATTTTAAGTATGGGGTGGGAGAAAATAGAATGTTAGTTGTCTTTTGTGTTGTTGTGTTTTGAGTAGTTTTCACATATATAAAATATAAAAAAAAACGAAAAAATTTGAAAAATCTAAAAAAGAGTTTTAGAATTGATAGATATCCCTTTCTTAGGTTTTATGATAGTAGTCGCTAACTTAATCATATAATTCCTTGCAACCATGTCTTTAATAGTATAGCCGGACTCTTAACTTGAAATTATTTGTTTTAGAAGAAGATAGCATTTGATGAAATTGAGCACGTATACTTTATAGCATAAGTGATGCAATCCAACAAATTACCCTATGAGCTTATTAGCCTTGATTTTCTTGTGTGATTTACTCTTAATATGCATATTATCTCTTGGAATTGTGATGGTTATCTATTTCTTGAGACCCATATGAGATTTTTAGTTCATTATTTGTGAAAATCATATGATGGAGAACTTATTTTTATAAGCCCTATTATTCCCTATCCACCTTTACATGATCCTTCTTTTGATAGCCAAATTTAGCCTGAAGCCTTTATTTATAGCTCCACAAAATTATTCCCTAGCCGAGATAAGCTTGACCCTATCCAGGAATTAGGACTTAGATTGGAGAGGTATGTTTTGTTGTGTGTTAAAAAGAGAGGAGTTTCTTATAATTTTTGCTTTAATTGAAGGATATTTGGGAAGGGTAGATTAGAAGTCTCTTGTTTTTACTTGTAATAATAAAACAACTCTTGATAAGCAAAAGATGCACAAAATAAAGTATTTGATGGAGATGAGAAAGAAAGGAAAGAATGTACACGGAAGCTCGTTAACGACCCTGAAGTGGGTTCGTTAACGAGGCAGCGAAAAAAAGGGGGGAGAAAAAGAAAAAAAAGAAAAGGAAGTGAAGAGTTGAAGTGCATTTGTATTTATAGATAATATCAGAGATTCTTTTATTTCTTATGAGACTTTCTAGGATGATAATGGGTGAGTGAGAATAAGTGCATAATGAGAGTGAGTTTGGTATGTTGTTTTATGAGAGTTGTTGGATGTGTGAGTTTTTAGGAGTCCTTGATTCCCGGATATTATTAGCACCACATAGCCAAAAATTTTCCACGCCTTATTGTTATTACCAAGCCCCATTACAACCTGGTCGAATGGAAGCTTCTATGAAGTTTTTCATTGAGCTTAAGTTCTCTTGATGGTTTTTGCTTATTTTGACAAATCTTGGGTGGAGAGTATTGGTGATATAAGTTCCAATTTCTATGAGTTTTTGTATATTGAATTGAGTTGAGAGATTGAATTTATAAGCCTAAACACTTGAGAGTTGAGTGAAACACAATATCCCTTGTAAGGTTGGATTGTATTGTCTTATGTCTATTTAAGTGCATATATGTGTGAGGACATTAATAGTCTTTTGCTTTATTTTTCTCATGTGTAGATGTTGCTTTTTAAATGATGGCTATGTCTTGATGAGCATGTTTGTTTTGGTTTTGCTTGAGGACAAGCAAGTTTAAGTATGGGGTATTTTGATGTTCGCATTTCTAGTATAGTTTTTAGTAGGTTTTCTTTGTTTATTAGGTTTAGTTTTGTTAAGTTTAGGTTTAGTTTTGAGTGTTTTTAGATAGTTTTGCATATTTCTATGAAAAGAGTGGAAGCTACGCTATTTTGTGTATTTTATAGGTATTAGCAAGGAAAAAGTGCTATATGGAGCTGAATTTGGAGTGTTGCAGTGAAAGACAGAGGAATACAAGATTGAAGAAGTCAGAGTTCAAGATTTACGAGAGGAAGTGTGGAAGAAAACCAAGCCCAAGCTCGTTAACGAGGCTGTAAGGGCTCGTTAAGGAGGCCACGTGAGAGAAGATTCGAAGGTTGACTTTATGATTCACCGATCCTGAGCGGGAATTTATTTCCTTCTCGGTTGAGTATCTTTTTAGGATCTTTTAGGGTTATTAGAATATGTATTTTAGGTCTTGTTATCTTCTTAGATTTTGTTTCTATCTTTTAGAGTTTTATTTCTATCTTTTAAGGTAAGTTTATATCTTTTTGCCTTTTTAGTTTTTAGCTTTCTAGTATAAATACCCTTCTATCTAGCATAGAGGGGGGGATTCAATTGGAGAGAGATTTTTTGAAGAGGAAGAACCGAGGAGGCGAGTCGATCGAAGTCGAGTTTGAAGGTCGGTGGACGAAAGTTACCGAGTTCGTTGATCGAAGTTTTGGTTCAGTGTTTTGTTCTTTTTCGGTTTTCTTCTTAACTTCTGTAAGACAGATTTTTCTATTTAATTTTAGTGGTGATTGGTTTTCAATGTTTTCTTATATTGAGTTTATTTGTTTAGTAATTATGATTAGTGAGTAGTCTTCTTTTCTAGGATCGGGGTTAAGCCCGACATAGTTGAGCATGTGTGATAAGTAAGATTGTGTGTTGACTGTCTTTTATCTTTTATTGAGATTGTTTGTTGTGCTTATACCAAAACGAAAGTTGAGGTTATTTAAGTTTTTAACTTGATTGAAAGAGAAAGTTAGTAACTTGAAGGTTGATATTGTTTGAATACGAAAGTTTCAAGCTTTAGATCCAAAACAAGCAATTAAGTGAATTAAGATGCGAAAGTTGGTTAATTTACTTGATAGTCAACGAAAGTTGATGACTCTATCTGTTTAAAGGCATGATCTTATCTTCTTACGAGTTTATATGCTTTGATATGTTGTGGTGTCCCTAGTCCTAGATCTTTGTTTTATCTGAATTATTTTAAGTGAATTTTCGTTGCTGAGTTACTTGCCTCGGTACCGAATTTATTTAGGTTGTTATTTGAGTATTTTTGTTTACGGTGGTTCGTTAACGACCCTGACAACGTCGTTAACGAGGCTTCTTGTGAGTGTTTTTGTTTGTTTCTGTTTGCTTTTTAATAGATTGATAAATGAACAAACTTGCTTCCTGTGGAACGATCCTGACTTCCTTTTACTCAAAGGGGTTTTGACTATAAATTTATTTGTTGTCAAATAAACCCTCTCAACAGCCACGTATAACCGCATGTTGATTGGCTATAACGGTCCCATGTTAGCTTTTGTCCAAATTGAAAGGGGGAGTAGACTGGTATTGGCTCCCAAATCTCACAAAGCTTTGAATTTGTGGTCGCCTATGCCAATCGTGATGGCAAATCTCCCTGGATCTCCAAGCTTTTTTGGTAAAGCAATAGATCGGACTTCATCCTGCAATTCTATGATGGATCTTTTCCTGCTAAGAATATCTTTCAAAAATTTTGTGTAAGTCGGCATTTCGCTTAGGGCTTCAGCGAATGGGATGGAAATATTAATGCCCTGAAGAATCTTTACAAAACACTTGAACTTACTCTCAGTAGAGTCCATAGATTTCTTAGTGGGAAATGGAAGAGATTTCACCATTCTCGGAACCAAGTTAGGCTCGAGAGGTGAAAGTACCGGGTCGACACTAGGGTCGTCAGATACGCTCGGCGGGTCGTTACCGACCCTGATGGGGTTGTTAACTACCCTGGAATGGGGAGGAAGGCTCGGATTAGAAGACTTACCTGAATTAGTGTTGATAGGGTTTCTCGGCCAACAAATAAATTTGTAAGTCAAGACCCCGCTGAGTATAGCAGAGTCAGGATCGTTCCACAGGAAGCAAGGTTGTTTGTCTATCAATCTAACAAAAATCAAACAAAAATAAATAAAACACTCACGAGCAGCCTCGTTAACGACGTTGTCAGGGTCGTTAACGAACCACCGAACACAAAATGCTAAAACTAACGACCTAATTAAAATCTAATTAAAATTCGGTACCGAGGCAAGTACTCAGCAACGAAAATTCACCAGAAATAATTCAAATAAAACAAAAATCTAGGACAAGGGACACCACAACATAGCCAAGCATAAGAATTCGTAAGAAGAAAAGATCATGCCTTTAAACAGATAGAGTCATCAACTTTCGTTGACTTAGCAAGTAAATTAATCTACTTTCGCATCCTAATTCACTTAATTGCTTGTTTTAGATCTAAAGCTTGAAACTTTCGTTTTCAAACAATATCAACCTTCAAGTTACTAACTTCCTCTTTCAACTCAGTTAAAAACTCAAATTACCTCCACTTTCGTCTCGCTATTAAGCACAACAAACAATTCTCAATCAAAGATAAAAGGCATTCACAACTCAATCTTACTCATCAAACATGCTCAACTATGTCGGGCTTAACCCCAATCCTAGAAAAAGAAACTACTCACTAATCATAACTAAGAAACTAAAAACTTCAATAAAAAGAAACATTGAAACAAAACTCACAACTCTAATTAAAAATATATTGTCTTACAGAGATTCAGAAGAAACCAAAAAACATAAAAATACCGAACCACAATCACGACCAACGACCCCGACGACTGTCGTCTACCGAGCCTCGGCGGTCCTCTTCCGATCCGACTTCTCTCTCTCCTTCGGTCCTTCAAAAATCTCCTCCAAATTAAGCCCCCCTTCTTCTATGCTAGATAGAAGGGTATTTATACTAAAAAGCTAAAAACTAAAAAGGCTAAAAGATATAAACTTTCCTAAAAAGATAGAAACAATCCCTAAAAGATAGAAATAAAATCTAAAAAGATATTAAGACCTAAAATACATATTCTAACAACCCAAAAAGATTCTAAAAAGATACTCAACCGATACGGAAATAAATTCCCGCTCAGGATCGGTGAATTATAAAATAATACTCCATATCTTCTTTTTCGTGGCCTCGTTAACGAGCCCTCACAGCCTCGTTAACGAGCCTGGGCTTTGTTTTCTTCCATACTTCCTCTTGTACTCTCGAGCTTCGATTTCTTCAATCTTGCACTCCTCCGTCTTTCTCTGTAATGCTCCAAATTCAACTCCATTTAGCTCCTTTCCTCGCTAAAACCTACAAAATTCACAAAATAGCGTAGATTCCACTCTTTTCACAGAAATATGCAAAGCTATCTAAAAATACTCAAAACTAAACCTAAACTAAACAAAACTAAACCTAATAAGCAAAGAAAACCTATCAAAAACTATACTAAAAATGCGAATATCAAAATACCCCATACTTAGACTTGCTTGTCCTCAAGCAATAAATAAGACACTAACCAAAACCAAAACAAATCATGCTCATCAAGACATAGCCATCTTCGAAAAAGCAACATCTACACATAAGAAAATTATAGCAAAAGACTATTAACATCCTCACACATACATGCACTTAAATAGACATAAAATAATACAATCCAACCTCTCAAGGGTTATAATGTGTTTCACTCAACTCTCAAATGTTTAGGCTTATAAATTCAATCTCTCAACTCATCTTATATACAAAAACTCATATAAATTGGAACTTATATCACCAACTCTCTCCACCCAAAACTTGTCAAAACAAGCAAAGAATCATCAAGAGAACTTAGGGGGCTCAATGAAAAACTTCATAGAAGTCTCCATTCGGCCGGGTTGTAATGGGGCTTGGTAAAGACAATAAGGCGTGGAAATATTTGGTCATGTGGTGCTAATAATATCCGGGAATCAAAAAACTCCTAAAAACTCACATCTCACCAAAACTTTCATAAAAGATTATACCAAACTCACTCTTCTTTATGCACACTCATTTTCACTCACCCTTTATCATCCTAAAAAGTCTCATATTAAAAATAAAAGAATCTCTGATATTATTTTTAAACACAAATGCACTTCAACTCTTCATTTCCCTTTTATTATTTTTTTCCTTCTTTCTTCTCTTTTTTTTCTTCGTCGTGGCCTCGTTAACGAGCCCACGTCAGGGTCGTTAACGATCCACCGTATACATTCCTCTTCCTCTTTTTCACTACATCCATCAAAAACTTTATTGTGTGCATTTTTTCTATACAAGAGACCTTTTTTTACATGTAATAACAAGAGACTTCCAATCTACCCTTCCCAAATACCCTTCAATTTAAGCAAATATAAGCTCTTTTCTTTTTAACAAAACACAAAATTTTACCTCTCCAATCTAAGTCCTAATTCCCGGATAGGGTCAAGCTTATCTCGGCTAGGGAATAATTTTTGTGGAGCTAAAAACAAAAGGTTTCAGGCCAGAATTGGTTATCAAAAGGAAGGAATAATGTAAAGGTAGATAGGGAATAATAGGGCTTATAAAAATAAGTTCTCCATCATATGATCTTCACAAGTAATGAACTAAAAATCTTATAAGGGTCTCAAGAAATAGATAATCATCACAATTCCAAGAGATAATATGCATAAAGAGAGTAAATCACACAAGAAAAGAAGAGGGATTTATGATGTTCTCCCTATAAGGCCAAAAATACTCACAAGGTA
Organism: Fallopia convolvulus; assembly: GCA_964016875.1. Lineage (NCBI taxonomy): Eukaryota > Viridiplantae > Streptophyta > Magnoliopsida > Caryophyllales > Polygonaceae > Fallopia > Fallopia convolvulus. Next base: position 12,558,655 of record OZ024724.1, on the reverse strand, counting down.
GATTTTGTTGGATTGCATCATCTATGCTATAAAGTATATGTGCTCAATTTCATCAAATGTTATTCTCTTCTAAAAATAATAATTTCAAGTTGAGAATCCGGCTATACTTTTAAAGACATGCTTTGCAAGGAATTATATGATTAAGCTAGTGATTGCTATCACAGAACTTAAGAAGGGATATCTATCAATTCTAAAACTCTTTTTGGATTTTTCGAAATTTTTCAATTTTTTTTTCTCAATTTTTTCGGTTTGCAACTTAAAGAAATAAAAACTACATAGAACACATAAACACCTAGGACATAATTTTTCTACTTTCTCCCCACCCCATACTTAAAATTACAGTGTCCCCACTGTAAGGAAAATAAGAAGAAGAGGGAAAAGAAATAGAAAACAAAACAAAACAAAAAATTAAAAAGAAAAAAGAAAGACATCAAAAACTTACAAAAGTGCAAACAAGGAAAAGAAACTTCATCTTGAGATGAATCAACGGTTCTGTGGAGGAAAGTAATGCTCAAAGTTCCCTATGAAGTCGTACATCGTCCTCCAACACTCAGCATCCTCCGCCTCTCTCTGACGCTGCCTCTCATCCTCCATCGACATGCGAGCGGAATAGACGGTTTCCCATCTATCCATCCTCCTATGAATGTGATCCGTCTGGAGGTGAAGTTGCTACATCCGTGCAGAAAGATCCTCAGCCCATGGTGGTGGTATACTCGATCCTGCGAACTCGGGCTGAGGAGGTGGTGGGTAGTGAGGCTGGAAATGATCTTGATACATCACCGGGTTGTAAGGCATGAGGCCATAAGTATGAGGGTCGACAGGAACTGGTGGTGGGTCGACAGGAGCTCTCGGCACCTCGTTAACGAAGTTGGGTGCCTCGTTAACAGGGTTGGGATGCGCCTGGAAGTGGTCGTTAACGACCCTGGTGGGCTCGTCAACGAAAATGTTGCCTCCTAACACCTCCGTGTCGATGTCTTCTTCTTCAAAATTGAGCTCCTCAGTGCCGCCCTCGGTGTCGGCTTCTTCGGTGTCGTTGCCTACTACCTCGGTGTCCTCTTGTTCAACTTCTTCTTCATATTCATCCACGTCGTCCCGCTCAAACCAGGTTTCACATGGCCTAAGCGAGAGCTCGTCCTCCGGTTTTGGCTCCAATGGGTAGGGATGTCCCATCCACTCCTCGTACCAATTTGGTACGTAGAGAAGCTCGTACATGTCGAGGCTAGGTATGACTAGTCGATCTTGAACCTTCACCTTGTAGCCTCCCTCGGCTTGCACGAAAATCCCGGAACTATACCAATAGTTTTTGCTGAGGAGTTGGGCGTGAGCCGGTGTGTAGCGGGTGAGATCAACTCCAAGATTCTTAGCCAAGAGGCTAACCAAATTGCCACACCACACCTCCTTGGACTTGGTGGATTTCTCGACGTAGTAGAGCCATTCGTACCCCAAGTTCAAGGGGTCGGGCTCCTCAAAGAGGATGGTGCGGAAGCAAACAACCTTCATCCTTGTAGGCCTGTTCAACTCTTTCTTCGGCCAAAATGTTGCGGCGAGGACTCTCAAAATAATCCGGAAGATGGGGTTGACTATGTTTGCCCCGGATAGCGCCGCGGTAGAGGATTGAACCTCCCTGGTGATGTAGCTCCAAGTGCGGGTCACTCGGTAGTCCTTCAAGCTATAATCTCTTGACGGGTTTGGGAGTTCCAAGATTGCATTGAACTCCACTATGGTGAAGTCACGGTCCTCGTTACCGAGTCGGAACCGAATTCGTTCCGCCGAGATCTTCGACGAGAAGTTGGTCTCCAAAGTGGCCAAGAACTCGGATGTGAGGGCCGGATAGTGTGGTAAGCTCTCTTGCTTCAAAAGGTGGGAGGCCCCAAGGATGATGAAAGCGTCCTTGACATTTGTGTAGATGCCCGTGGTGACAGCGCTAGACTTCGAGAACCATCGGGTGTAATGGTCTTTCTCCAGAAAATCTCGATAGCGCCGTACTTGGCTCTGACTGCTCAAAATCACATCATCCACTCGAGGTGGAGATGGAGACCTATGGTTCCTCCTCTTCTTCTGGGCTCGGGTAGCGGGTCTGCTTGAACTAGCCATGGATCCTACAAAATAATCGAGATTTTTCCAACATAAGATCCACTCAAAAATAGATAGGTACGAGACCCCATACTTGGTCTCAAAATTAACCTCGGAATTATTCGTAAACTACCCAATTGGGTTGTTCACGATTCTGGGCTCGGATCGATCGATGAAGAAATGCAGGGTCGTTAACGAGCCTGGGTGGGTCGTTAACGACCCGCCGAGAGCAAAACCAGAACTTTCCGAAATTTAATCTACCTTAAATTCAGCACAAATCAAGAATGCAATCTTCTATCATTTTCCACATATCCCTCATCGGGTATAAGCACCCCATACTTACTCAATTACCCATCCCGAACATGCTAAAAATTACCCGGAATTTTGATATGCAAAGATTGAACTTTTAGATCTAGAACAAGAAAAATTCATGCTTTCCTAACTAAAGGATTGCAATAGCTAATCTAACATGAATAATCTTTCCTAAGACATGAACAACTAAGCACAATCAAGAATTTTTAGGAACAAAATCAAGCATGCTCATCAACCTTCCTAAGAACACCATTCCAAGATATGAAATTTCGACCCTATAGATAATCAATCATGCAATTTCAAGCAAGGGTTTAGAAATCATACCGGAGAATCGAGGAATTGAAGAACAAGGGTCGGAATCGGGGTGGTTAACGAGCTTGGCCTCGTCGGTGAACGGTTTCCGAGCTCCGGTAACTACGGCCTCTCGGTGATCGGTAGCGTGAGGGATTCCGACTCGGTGGGAGAGAAGGGAGAGGGATTGAGAGTGTTTTGGGTTTGAGAGGGAGTGAATTTTGAGAGGATTGTGGTAGAATTTTGGAAGGGGGTAGATGGGTTTATATAGGAGGGGTAGGGTAGAAGGGTTTATATAGGAGGGGTAGGGTAGAAGGGGGCGGCGGCTGCTAGGGTAAAAATAGATAGATTAGGTTAGAATATTTACCTGCCCCGTATTGTGACGAGTCGGGTCTTCCGAACCGGGTCGTTAACGACCCTGGGTGGGTCGTTAACGAGCCGTCGTGGCCTTCTTGAGTGATTTTTTCGATCCCTTTTCTCCTGAAATCTTGTTAGCTCAAAAATTCTAATTTCTATCCTAGTTAAAACTAAAAATAAAAATAAAAGAAAGCTAAGAAATAATCTAAAAAGAAAAAGAAAAGAAAAGAAAAGAAAAGAAAAGAAAAGAAAATAAACCTATTCTAAAAAGCGGGTTGCCTCCCGTAAGCGCTATGTTTAACGTCGTTAGCCCGACGAGCTCCCTTGCTAGTCTGATGATATGAGAGCCATGTTGGCTCTTATCTCTTCAGCCGGGTCAGTCTGCTCATGGAATTTCTTCAGCCTGTGTCCATTAACCTTGAAGATGACGCCTCGGTTATCAATCAACTCTACTGCTCCGTGAGGATAAATGTGATGAACCACAAATGGCCCACTCCATCGTGTCCTGAGTTTTCCTGGGAATAATCGGAGTCTAGAATTGAAGAGAAGTACCTTATCGCCGACTTGGTAAGTTTTGGGCCCCAATTTCCGATCATGCCACCTTTTGTTGCGCTCCTTGTAGATTTCAGCATTTTCGTACGCCTTCAGCCTCAATTCTTCTAATGCTTGCAAGTCCATGAATCTTTTTGCTCCAGCCGCGTCGAGGTTCATGTTGAGCTCATTGAGAGCCCATAATGCCTTATGCTCCATCTCGACCGGTAAATGACATGCCTTGCCATACACTAGATTATAGGGGGTGGTGCGGAGAGGCGTCTTGTATGCTCTCCTATATGCCCACAGAGCGTCATCCAACTTGGAGGACCAATCCTTCCTAGAACGGGAAACTGTCTTCTCCAATATGCTCTTTATTTGCCTGTTTGAAACTTCAACCTGGCCACTTGTTTGGGGATGATAGGGTGTTGCCACCCGATGAGATACCCCATACTTAGCCAAAAGGGCTTCAAAACTCCGCTCAATGAAATGGGAACCACCATCACTGATAAGGACTCTTGGAACGCCGAACTTGGGGAAAATATTGGTCTTGATGAATTTAGCCACAGTCTTGGCGTCGTTAGTCCTTGTAGCAACAGCCTCCACCCACTTGGAAACATAATCAACCGCAACTAGGATGTACTTGTAGGGTCTTGAGGCGGGAAACGGTCCCATGAAATCAATGCCCCACACATCAAATAGCTCAACTTCTAATATCCCAGTTAGTGGATTTTCATGTCTCCAAGTTATGTTGCCTGAGCGTTGACATCCATCACATGCTGTTACATAAGCTTGCACATCTTTGAACATGGTTGGCCAATAGAGACCACTTTGAAGAATCTTCGCAGTAGTCTTGAATCCTTTTGCATGACCTCCAGTTGGAAGTGTGTGACATTGACGGATCACGTTTTCAATCTCCTCCTCTAGAATACAACGCCTAAAGAGGTGGTCGCTTCCTTGTTTAAACAAGTAGGGATCATCCCAATAGTATTGTTTTACATCATGGAGAAATTTCTTCTTCTTTTGTGGAGTAAGGCAAATACCACAGCAAGGAATTCCTTCTCTGTTGTAGTATACTTACTCTGCGCCTCATCCAGCGTCTTACTGGCGTAATAGATGGTATGGAGTTTTTTGTCCTTCCGTTGCCCTAAGACTGCGCCAACTGCATAGTCACCGGCATCGCACATGATCTCAAAGGCTAATGTCCAGTCTAGGGACTGCATGATGGGGGCAGACACGAGGGCAGCTCTTAACCTGTAAAATGCTTCAAGACATTCTGGAGACAGCTCAAACACTACATCTTTCATTAGTATGTTAGTCAAATGTTTAGCTATCTTAGAAAAATCCTGAATAAATCGTCTGTAAAAGCCAGCATGCCCTAAAAAACTCCTAATGTCTCTTACAGAAGAAGGAGGAGGTAGTTTTTCAATAAGCTCAATTTTTGCTTTATCTACTTCTATCCCTCTTTTAGAGACAAGGTGTCCTAGTACTATCTCCTCTTGAACCATAAAATGACACTTTTCCCAATTAAGCACAAGATTGGTTTCTTCACATCTTTTAAGCACTCGTGCAAGGTTAGCAAGACAAGAATCAAATGAAGAACCATAAACAGAAAAGTCATCCATGAAAACCTCTACAATATCCTCTATCATATCTGAAAAAATGGCCATCATACATCTTTGAAAAGTAGCAGGGGCATTGCAAAGCCCAAATGGCATTCTTTTGTAAGCAAAGGTTCCATAGGGACATGTAAAGGTTGTTTTCTCTTGGTCATCAGGATGAATGGGAATCTGCCAAAAGCCGCTATAGCCATCTAAATAACAGAAATAATCATGCTGGGCTAAGCGTTCTAACACCTGATCTATGAAAGGAAGCGGAAAATGATCTTTTCTAGTAGTACTATTAAGTTTCCTATAATCAATGCACATCCTCCAACTAGTGGTGGTTCTAGTCGGAATAAGCTCTCCCTTTTCATTTTCTATCACAGTCATCCCCCCTTTTTTTGGGACTACATGGACCGGACTCACCCATTGGCTGTCCGAAATAGGAAATATGATCCCAGCATCAAGTAATTTAATAATTTCCTTTTTAACTACATCCTTCATATTAGGATTTAATCTACGTTGATGCTCTATGGTGGGTTTATGATTGTCCTCCATGTAAATCCTATGCATGCAAAGAGAAGGGGATATGCCAGTTATATCATCTAGGGAGTAGCCTATGGCTTTTCTATGCATCCTAAGCACATTCAGGAGTTTTCCTACTTCCTCATCTTTTAATCCAGCATTAATGATGACAGGTAGAGTAGAATTAGGACCGAGGAATTCATACCTGAGGGAATCTGGCAAAGGTTTAAGTGTTGGGGACGGTTCGGCAGGGATTAGAATCGGCTCTTCTGGTTCCGTCTTCAACACTTCCTCAAAGCATTCAAAAGCTGAGATCTCGCCATCTTCGGCTAGGGTCGTTAACGATCCTGGAGTGGTCGTTAACGAGCCTGCGTCTTCTGCCAGGAGAATCGGTAACGATGCTGGAGGACTCGTTACTGAAACTGCAGTGGTTATTTTCGCCCATCTTTGCCCTGAAATTTCATCATTGTATGCTGATCTTCCTATAGGGTCTCCACATTCAATGATCTCCTTGTGGGTGTAGAGCATCTTGACTTCAGCTTTGTCGGACTCCTTGGATTGTTTGAATCGGAATTCCGTCACCTCATCCCCAATTTCGAAAGTTAGGAGTCCTCTGCTAACATCGATTATGGCCCCTGCTGTAGCAAGGAATGGTCTTCCCAAAATAATAGGCACAACCGGATCCTCGGGCATTTTCATAACGATGAAGTCATTAGGAACAAAGAAATTGCCCACTTGAACTGGGAAGTCTTCTATCAGCCTTGTTGGTTTGATGCAAGATCCATCTGCCATATAAAGTCGCATGTTGATGGGCTTCAGTGGTCCCATATTGGCTTTAGACCAGATTGAAAGCGGAACAAGACTAACACTGGCACCAAGATCGCATAAAGCTTTGAACTTGTGGTTGCCTATGCCGATTGTGATTGCAAACCTCCCGGGATCTCCCAGCTTTTCTGGTAGAGCTATCGACCTGACTTTATCCTGCAGCTCTGTAATGGACCTTTTCTTGCTAAGAATATCTTTTTAAAATTTTGTGTAAGTTGGCATTTCGCTTAGGGCCTCAGCGAATGGGATGGAAATATTAATGCCCTAAAGAATCTTAACGAAACGCTTGAACTTACTCTCAGTAGAGTCCATAGATTTCTTAGTAGGAAATGGAAGAGATTTCACCATTCTCGGAACCAAGTTAGGCTCGAGAGCTGAGAGTACCGGGTCGACACTGGGGTCGATTGATGTCCTCGGCGGGTCGTTACCGACCCTGGTGGGGTTAACTACCCTGGGATTGAGAGGGAGGCTCGGATTAGTAGACTTACCTGGGGTGAGGTCGTTAGGGACCATCGGAGCCTCTTCATTCTGGTTTGTTGGCTCGGTATGTGCTCTCGCTGGCTCGTTAACGAGCTGGTTGGCAAGGTCCTGTTCCTCCTTCTCTTCAGCTTGAATTCTCTCCGGTAGTGTCTTCCCACTTTTGAGGTGTACCGCTGCTATTTGGCCTCTAGGGTTCTCCTCGGGTCGGCCCGGGAGTTGCCCTTGTGGTCTTGGAATCCGTGCAGCTAGGTCCCCTAGTTGGGAATCAACGCTCCTCTTCCAAATATCGAACTCTCCCCATCTTTTATCTTGTCGGTTCAGCTTGGCTTGAACGTCATCAACATTGTGGTTCACTCCGTTGATGCTCTCTTTTATCTCCTGAACCCATGATGGCGTCTCTTGATGGCCTGGAGGTCGATATGGTGCAGGTCGTCTATCTGGTGGGGGCCCTGCGTAATTTTGACTTGTATTCTGATTGCCCCATGGTTGATAGTTGTTCGACCTGTCATTATAATTAGGCTGGTTCCTGTAGGGTCCTCTCATGTAATTCATCTCAGCTATTGTCTCAGCGGTTCTAACCTGCTCAATGTTAGTGCATGCAGAAGTACTATGTGCAGAAGAACCACATTCTTGACATGATTGAGAGGATTTCAGAAAACTTACCTGTTTCCTCAAACAGTTGACCTCATCTTGTAAGAATTGATTTTTAACATCGGGGTCAACTTCATCTCGGTTGGGTACATAGAGACGTTTTTGAGTTTGTGGAGCCTGCTGGGTTCCGTACATAGCATCGTCATTCGCCAGCTTGTCCAACAGTTCCCACGCCTCTGTCGGGTTCATCTCTATAAAACCGCACGCAGTATGCGTGTTGATGCGATTCTTGGTCTCTGCGTTGATACCTTGGAAAAAGATTTCTTGCAAAACATATAAAGGTTGCCCATGAGTAGGGCACTGTCTAAGCATCTCCTTGAATCTTTCCCATGTTTCAACAAATGTTTCATTAGGCAACTGGTGATAAGAGGTGATGCGTTTCCTTAACTCCGTTGTCTTAGCAGGAGGGAAAAACTTTGTAAGAAATTGATCATACAAAGCTTTCCAAGTCCTGATAGATTTAGAAGGTAGGCTCTCTAACCAGTTCAAGGCCTTTCCAGTAAGAGACCATCTAAAAGCTTTTAATAGAACATATTCTAACGAGACACCTTCAGCAGCTATGGTGTCACATAAATCAAGAAAATTTCTAATATGCTCCATAGGGCACTCAGCAAGTTTCCCTTCAAACTGAGCCCGTTTGATTAAGGATATAAATTGAGACTTGATATCAAAAGGTTTCCTTATCGCTGGAAGCACAATAGGAGATTCTGGCACCCTCAATTCCGGATGCATGTATTGCTTGGCATTCCTTGGATAGGCGTCTAGCTCTTCTTGTAGTCGAGCCTTGTTAGCTCGTTGACGCTCAGCTTCTGCGTCTGCGCCGTCCTTCTCGGCTTTCAGTGCCTCCATCTGGGTCCGGAGGATCTCTAACTCTCGAGCCATCTCTTCTGTTGTGGCCATGGCTCGGTTTTCTCGGAGTCGACGGTGCAGGGAACGTTCTGGTTCTGAGTAATAACCTGTGTTATCAAACTGAAGCCTTCTTTGTCCTACCGGCATACACTGAGAAAACAAACAAAGAAAACAAAAATTAAAAACAAAAACGGGGTCGGGCTATTCCCGATCCCGAAGATAAACTAACAACTCGTTGCTTCCCCGGCAACGGCGCCAATTTGTTGATAGGGTTTCTCGGCCAACAAATAAATTTGTAAGTCAAGACCCCGCTGAGTATAGCAGAGTCAGGATCGTTCCACAGGAAGCAAGGTTGTTTGTCTATCAATCTAACAAAAATCAAACAAAAACAAATAAAACACTCACGAGCAGCCTCGTTAACGACGTTGTCAGGGTCGTTAATGAACCACCGAACACAAAATGCTAAAACTAACGACCTAATTAAAATCTAATTAAAATTCGGTACCGAGGCAAGTACTCAACAACGAAAATTCACCAGAAATAATTCAAATAAAACAAAAATCTAGGACAAGGGACACCACAACATAGCCAAGCATAAGAATTCGTAAGAAGAAAAGATCATGCCTTTAAACAGATAGAGTCATCAACTTTCGTTGACTTAGCAAGTAAATTAATCTACTTTCGCATCCTAATTCACTTAATTGCTTGTTTTAGATCTAAAGCTTGAAACTTTCGTTTTCAAACAATATCAACCTTCAAGTTACTAACTTCCTCTTTCAACTCAGTTAAAAACTCAAATTACCTCCACTTTCGTCTCGGTATTAAGCACAACAAACATTTCTCAATCAAAGATAAAAGGCATTCAGAACTCAATCTTACTCATCAAACATGCTCAACTATGTCGGGCTTAACCTTGATCCTAGAAAAAGAAACTACTCACTAATCATAACTAAAAACTTCAATAAAAAGAAACATTGAAACTCTAATTAAAAATATATTGTCTTACAGAGATTTAGAAGAAACCAAAAAACATAAAAATACCGAACCACAATCAAGACCAACGACCCCGGCGACTGTCGTCTACCGAGCCTCGGCGGTCCTCTTCCGATCCGACTTCTCTCTCTCCTTCGGTCCTTCAAAAATCTCCTCCAAATTAAGCCCCCCTTCTTCTATGCTAGATAAAAGGGTACTTATACTAAAAAGCTAAAAACTAAAAAGCCTAAAAGATATAAACTTTCCTAAAAAGATAGAAACAATCCCTAAAAGATAGAAATAAAATCTAAAAAGATATTAAGACCTAAAATACATATTCTAACAACCCCAAAAGATTCTAAAAAGATACTCAACCGATACGGAAATAAATTCCCGCTCAGGATCGGTGAATTATAAAATAATAAGTCCATATCTTCTTTTTCGTGGCCTCGTTAACGAGCCCTCACAGCCTCGTTAACGAGTCTGGGCTTTGTTTTCTTCCATACTTCCTCTTGTACTCTCGAGCTTCGATTTATTCAATCTTGCACTCCTCCGTCTTTCTCTGTAATGCTCCAAATTCAACTCCATTTAGCTCCTTTCCTCGCTAAAACCTACAAAATTCACAAAATAGCGTAGATTCCACTCTTTTCACAGAAATATGCAAAACTATCTAAAAATACTCAAAACTAAACCTAAACTAAACAAAACTAAACCTAATAAGCAAAGAAAACCTATCAAAAACTATACTAAAAATGCGAATATCAATTAGGGTCGTTAAATACCCTCGGAGCCTTGTCACCATGTTGCCCTAGTTCGGTAATCGCCCTCTCTGGCTCGTTACCGAGCTGAACTGTGGCGTCTTCTTCAGCGTTGTCCTTAGCTTGGACACGTTCTGGTAATGTCTTTCCGCTCCTAAGGTGCACCGCTGCTATTTGTCCCCTAGGGTTCTCCTCGGGGCGGCCCGGGAGTTGCCCTTGTGGTCTCGGAATCTGTGCAGCAAGGTTCCCTAGTTGGGAATCAACATTCTTCTTCCATATATCGAACTCTCCCCATCTTTTATTTTGTTGGTTCAAGTTGGCTTGAACTTCGTTAACCTTGTTAGTCACTCCGTTAAGGCCTTCCTGTAACCCTTGAACCCATGATGGTGGCTCTTGATGGCCTGGAGGTCGATAAGGCGCAGGTCGTCTATCCGGCGGAGGCGCTACATAGTTTGGATTTGGATTTTGATTGCCCCACGCCTGATAATTGTTTGACCTGTCAAAATAGCTAGGCTGGTTCCTGTATGGGCCTCTCATAAAATTCATCTCAGCAATTGTCTCAACGGCTCTAACCTGCTCTATGTTAGTGCAAGCAGAAGTACTATGGGCAGAAGAACCACACTCTTGACAAGATTGAGAGGATTTCAGAAAACTTACCTGCTTCTTCAAACGGTTGACCTCATCTTGTAGAAATTGGGTTTTAACGTCCAAGTCAACTTCTTCTCGGTTAGGCATGTAGAGACGTTTCTGGGGCTGTGGAGTTTGTTGGGTTCCCTACATGGCATCATAATTGGACAACTTATCCAGCAATTCCCATGCAGTCGTAGGGTCCATCTCTATAAAACCGCACGCAGTATGCGTGTTGATGCGGTTCTTGGTCTCTGCGTTGATACCCTGGAAAAAGATTTCTTGCAGAACATATATAGGTTGTCCATGAGTGGGGCACTGTCTAAGCATCTCTTTAAATCTTTCCCATGTTTCAACAAAAGTATCATTAGGCAGCTGGTGATAGGAGGTGATGCGTTTTCTCAACTCCGTTGTCTTGGGAGGCGGGAAAATTTTTGTAAGAAATTGATCATACAAGTTTTTCCAAGTCTTGGTAGACTTAGGAGGTAAGCTCTCCAACCAGATCAGGGCTTTCCAACAAGAGACCACCTGAAAGCTTTTAACAGAACATATTCAAGTGAGACACCTTCAGCAGCTATGGTGTCACATAAATCAAGAAAATTTCTAATATGCTCCATAGGGCACTCAGTAGGTTTCCCTTCAAACTGAGCCCATTTGATCAAGGATATGAATTGAGATTTAATCTCAAAAGTTTTCTCTATCTCCGGAAGCACAATTGGAGACTCTGGCACCCTTAGTTCTGGATGCATATACTGTTTGGCATTCCTCGGATAGGCATTCAGCTCTTCCTGTAGACGAGCATTGTTAGCTCGTTGACGCGCAGCTTCGGCAGCAGCGCCTTCCTTCTCGGTTTTCAACACCTCCATCTGAGTCCGGAGGATTTCCAACTGACGAGCCATCTCTTTAGGTATGGCCATGGCTCGGTTCTCTCGGCGTCTACAGTGCAGGGAACGTTCAGGTTCTGAATAATAACCAACGTTGTCAAATTCAAGCCTCCGACGTCCTACCGGCATATGCTGAGAAAACAGATAAAGAAAACAAAAATTAAAAACAAAAACGAGGTCGGGCTATTCCCAGACCTACAGATAAACAAACAAACACGTTGCTTCCCCGGCAACGACGCCAATTTGTTGAAGGGTTGTTTCTTGACAACAAATAAATTTATAATCAAGACCCCGCTGAGTATAGGGGAGTCAGGATCGTTCCACGGGAAGCAAGGTTGTTTATCTATCGACTACTAAAAATCAAACAAAAGCAAGCAAAACACACACTAGCAGCCTCATTAACGATGTTATCAGGGTCGTTAACGAACCACCGTAAACAAAATTCCAAAACTAACGACCTAGATAGGTTCGGTACCGAGCCACCGAACTCAGTAACGAATATGATCTTAAGAGAAATCAAATAAAAACAAAGATCTAGGACAAGGGTTACCACAACATAGTCATGCACACAAGCTCATAAGAAGATAAATATCGTGCCATTAAATAGATAGATGCATCAACTTTCATTGACTTAGCAAGTAAATTAATTTACTTTCATAAACTAACTTACTCAATTGCTTGTTTTGGATCTAAAGCTTGAAACTTTCATATTCAAACAATATCAACCTTCAAGCTTATAACTTTCTCTTTCAATCAAGTTAACAACTCAAATTACCTCAACTTTCAACTCGGTATAAACACGACAAACAATCTCAACAATAGATAAAAGGCATTCAACACATAATCTTACTCACCAAACATGCATAACTATGCCGGGTTTCAACCCCGACCCTAGATAAAAAGACTACTCACTAATCATAACTAAGAAAAAAATAACTTCAATCAAAGAAAACATTGAAAACAAATCACTACTCAATTTAATAAATATTGTCTTACAGAGATTCAAAAGAAACCGAAAATACCAAAAACACTAGAACAAAACCTCGACTAACGACCTCGGTAACTCTTGTCCATCGAGCTCTCGATCTCGACCTCGATCCGTCTTTCTCTCTCTCGGCTCTTCTTCCTCTCTCTCCTCTATCTATGATCGATCCTCCTCCTTCTTCTCTCTTTCTATGCTAGATAGAAGGGTATTTATACTAAAAAGGCTAGAAACTAAAAAAAGATAAAAGATAAAAACTTTCCTAAAAAGATAGAATATATTCTAAAAGATAGAAATAAGATCTAGAAAGATAACAAGACCTAAAATACATAATATAATAACCCTAAAAATTATTAAAACGACTCTACCGACACGGAAATAAATTCTCGCACAGAATCGGTAAGTCACAAAATCAACCTCTCGAATATTCTATCTCGTGGCCTCGTTAACGAGCCCTTTCAGCCTCGTTAACGAGCCTGGGCTTTGTTTCTTCAACACTTCTTCTCCCAAAACCTGAACTTCAACTTCTTCACCTCGTATTCTTCCATCCTTTATCATAGCTTTCCAAATTCAGCTCCGAACAGCACCTTTTCCTTGCTAAAACCTACAAAACGACACAAAACAGAGTAGCTTCCATACTTTTCACAAAATATGCAAAACTATCCAAAAATACACAAAACTAACCCTAGACTTATCAAAACTAAACCTAACAGACTAAGAAAACCTATAAGAAACTATACTAAAAACACGAACATCAACCTCCAACCAGCGACCACAACTCTTAATGGGCGATATGGTTTGGTACTCCATTCCGTTCTGCTCTCTCTATCCCCACGCACATGCACGATTGAGAAATGGATGAGTTCTAGAGCAAAGGCGGTCGTGCGCTTGGAACACGCTCTCCTTTGATGAGCCATTGGTCGGATGAATTGGAGATGGAATCGAAGCTTTAGGTGATGGTTTGATGTTTTGGAGTTGGAGATGAGCAGAATGGAAGACTAATGCATGTTGGAAGGAGATGAAGTCTCCTTTTATGGTTGGAAATGGAGATTAGGATGGAAGACTTGTGATGTGCATGCATGCCTTTTGTCATCAATCTAGCTAGTAAATGATAATATTGTCATCAGAATAGTGTCATCCGAATAATATTATCATCATAGTAATAGAAAATAGTGAATCCGAATAGTATTATCCTAATAGTATTATCAACATAGTAATAGAAAATAGTGAATCCGAATAGTATTATCCTTATATTATTATGAGCATAGTGATAGAAAACAGTAAATCGGAATAGTAAATGATAATAATGTTATCAGAAAAGTCAATGACAATACAATAATAGTATGATGATTACATATTTTCCTCATCTGTATCCGTCTTAGTATCAAACTCCCCCTCAAACGTTTCACTAGACGTATCTGCTTGTTCCTCACGACATGATCCTCTCCGTTTGAGTCATTTAGCGGACCAAGTGGATAATTATCTTGTGTGTCGTCGATAACTCGTGGAATGGAAGAATCATGTTGAAATGCCTCTTCAACGGCGACGCCCCTAGAACCACTCTCATGAGGGTCTACGCACGTACCTTCTTCGGGCCACACACGTGACTTCACTTTACAGACCGCTCTCCATTCAACATCTGCACGCCTCATCTTTGGGTAATCGAGGAAATAAACTTGAGTGGCTTGATGTGCTAAGATGTAACGATCTTTTGTTCTTGACATTTTATGTCTATGAACATCGACAAGCTTTAGGTGAGGGTGAATGCGTGTTCCTCCACGACTTCTAGTGTCAAACCATGAACAATTAAAGACAATAGGGCGTTTTACGGTTGCAGATATGTAATTCAACTCAATGACCATAGAAGTCCTCCTCGTCGGTGCCGAAACTTTGTCCTAGAACACAAACTCTACTACTGTTAGTGGCCCTGGTTGATGCGTGTGCCCTCGTGTGGAATCGGTAACCATTCACAAAATAACCAGGATATGTCCTCACTTTTTAGAGGGTCCACGAGCAAGTGTTGTAATGTTAGGATCTATAACTGCCGAACTGTCAGCTTGCAATTTGAAATCAACATATATATAATATATACAATTTGAAATCAAAATATATACAAATTTGAAATTAAATTGAAATTAATTTAGGAAATCCTTACATGGGAGTAGAGCCAGAGGCGAAAGTGTCTTTCCAAAATGTTTTGCTCTTCAACATCGGTTATTGTTGGATTTGACGGTCGCACGAAGTTTGTCAAATAGTACCTACCAAAGAGTAATTGAATGAAATATGTACTTATATACCCTAAACACCTACTTTATTCAAATCAACATATATAATATTAATTAGTTGAGATTATAGAAACATACTCAATATAGGGTTCCACTTCGACGCAGTTCATGAGTATGTAAGTTTGGATCATATGGAATTCATCATCTGTGAGGAAACGACCACTTGATTTGCTACCCAAGGTTCGACCAATTGTTGTGAAAATAGACAAATCGCCCAGATCAATCCCAACTGGAAGTGTGCAACTCACGTTGCGGGCGATATCCATATGATTACTCGCGACATGTGAGCTAAAATAATACGAGCAGAATGTGGACGTCTCCTTAACGAGATAGGCACTACAAATTTACCCCTCAACGTGGGCTTTATTGCCAACTGAAGCCTTCACCCTTTTTTAGGAGCCTACAATATACATTGAAGACCATTTCTTATACAAGTTAATTATATAAATCCAAAATTGTACAACTGCATATAATTGTACATACCTTTCTTCTAGATACATCCATCTATAATTGACAGGGCCACAAAGTGAAGCTTCCCGTGGCAGATGAATAGGGAAGTGCTCCATTGAATCAAATAACACTGGGGGAAAGATGCGCTCCAGCTTGCACAAAATTATTGGTATTTCCTTGTGCAATTGCATAACCACCTCAGGCTTCAGCTCGTAACACGTCAGGTCCTTGAAGAACGCACTTAGCTGAGCAATGGGCTCCCAGACTTTGTCATCAAGAAATGGTCGAAAAGCAACATGCATCAACCTTTGCATGAACACATGTCAATCATGGCTCTTCATCCCAAAGGGTCTAAGCTTGTGCAAGTCAATGCAGCGGCTCAAGTTGGACATGAACACATGACAATCATGGATATTCTTTCCTTTCTTGCTCTTCTTTCCATACCAATTTCAATTCTGATTCGGGATCAAATTAGGCCCCAATTGTGTCTAATATCTGAAGGGAAATTAAAGATCTTGTGTTTCTTTTCATCCACGACTCAAAAGCCGTATAAATTGATACGACACTTACACAAATGTAAAGCCTTAACCACTACAATAAAATGATTTTACTTAATTTTTCTACTACTATTTAAAATATATTATAAAAAGGAACCAAATGGGCCCCTGTGCAATGTCACTCTTTGCAGTCCCTCATCTACGATTTTGTGGGTAGAGATTATATTGAATGGAGTAATATTGTAAGAAAAGTATAGATATAAAAAGAAAGTGAATAAACGTTTTGGGACAACGGAAAAGAAAATTGGACAATATGGGACGTAGGGAGTACATTTTTCTCCTTTCTTTTTTTTTAGACATGGAGTCCAAATACCTAGAGAGTCCCAATAAGAATGCTCTTAAAAATCACTTTGCTTTTTAGAAAAATCAAGAAAAAGAAATCCCTTTTTAGACATGGAGCATCATTCATGCAAAATGACATAAGCTCAAGCAAGGTCGAAAAACAAGGACAACACATGTGTGTAATTAATTGGATTAAAGGTATTTGGAGTTGTGCTTATTTCTAATAGGTAGGTAAAACTTCATTACTTCAAGTACTAAAAATTACTCAATTTTGCCAGAAAGTAGTTCACATAGCTGATGAAGTCATAAACTCGCACTTTGTCACGTCCGGACTAAGATTGAGATTAGGATAGAGAGAATAAGATAAAGAGAATAAAGAATTAGGATTGAGATTGAGGTTAGGGAAGAAGAGTTGCAGAGGAAGAGAAAGATAGAAGAAGATTGATATTATTCAATTTCTCGATATGTACAACATGATACATGATGGGCTTATAAAGCCTTACATACATATTACACAAAGCGCCCTATATTTCTCCTAGTTACCAATCTTACCCAATAGACCTAGACATGACATTACTCCCCCCTTTAAAGAATCTTGTCCTCAAGATTCATGTGAAAAAGATTAATTAAGCAAATGACTTTTGGAAACCTGCATTCCATTTGTGAGCACACTAGCATAATTCCTCTCACTTCAAACTCCCCTCATTTTTATTACTTTATTGAACAGCAATTGTTATGCAATTTATTTATGTTTTTGCAGTGAAAGTAGAGTGGATTCCATATGGCAAATCTGGACAATTTGAGTTGCAGCTTTCCTATGGCTTCATCTAGTCCATGGCTGCCAATTTTGATCATTCACATTGCTTGCCAACATAATCTTGTAGCCCATACAATTCAGTGAACTCTAACATAATCCCAATGAACTTGAGAGACCCAAAATTGTAGTAGAGATGTGTACAAACATAGCCACTTAACACACTCAACTTGGGTTAGATCATTTTTTTATAACCAAGAGTTGTGCAGAAGTAGCAACTTTAGTCTTTCCCCTATCATACGGAAATGAAGTATGATCTAGTCTTGAACAAGCATCAAAACCCAAACTGGAACAGTCACCAACCATGACTAAGATAGGTAAGCCAAGGTAGTAGGCAGAAACAATCTCCACACCAATAGTTGAAGCATTGACTCCTAATGGACTATCATACAACAATGAAATCCTCAACCCAAATTCCTAACATGACATGATCAAAATCAACACAAAAGACTTGCTAAACTGATCACAACAAACAATCCCCGGATCAAAGACTATAACAACGCTTGACTTGAGATCAACAATATGCACATCGGCCGTCACAAATGCTTCTGATTTTGAAATACTTCTTACAGCAATGCAGATCAAAGTTCCCCATGCCCAAGATACCATTAAATGCAACATCGTTCTTTATATCCTCAAACAAATAAAATTGATCCTGAACTTGAAAAAATAACTTTAAGGATCGATCGTTACCTTCTAGGACTTCTGGCGAGTAGTTTCGAACATTGGTTTCTTGAGTTAAATTTGACCATGCAGAATTGTCAACCCCTAAATTTATCACTTCTTTGGTTTCCATTTCGAAATTCATGACCTTTGAAAAATTGGGAAATACCTCCTCTTTTGGATCATCACCCATCAACTGACCAGAAGCATCACACTCCTCATGAAGCGCCTTCACCTGTTCTTCCCTAAATTGGGATTCTGTGAAGATGCTTTTGTCTCTGAAGTTTCGATTTGAGTCATCCATAGAACTTAGAATTTGACAACTATCTTGAGCAGTTGTTGTTGTTGCTCCATTATTGGACAAAAGTGATCTTGCAACTTCACCTACAAGGCAAGAGCTTTGGTTGTCACTTTCTTTGTATGAATTGGAAAATTCCGTTGTCTCGTAATACGAACTCGGAAGCCTGTCATCCGGTTTATCACATGGGTCATGTTCGAATCCTTTCACCTTGTGTCTCGATGTCGGTCCAAGACACAACTTTGCCTCAATTTTCTTGTTTGGCATTTCGTCAAACACATGGTGTGCTTCTCCTCTACAATTGTTTTCCAAGGAAAAACTCTATTCGTCGGCATCTTTCGGAGTATGGAACGGCACCTTAGTTGGATCAAGATACACATCATCGACTTGTTCCAATCCCAACTCCTGACCCATGTATTTCGCCAGCACTCGATTCCAATATTGAAATTCGATTAAGGAATCGTTACCGCTCCAAGGAGACATCCCCCTTGAGACTCTGATCACACTAATTTGCTCATCCACGGTCATCTTACTCCAGAGTTGATCAGAAAACATCATCTTTTGGGCCTTCACACAATCCGCCATTGTTGTCTTCGAGGCTTCCATTGAATACGACGAATTAGGTCAAAAATTCCTAAATTGAACGCGCGAACCGATTGCTCTGATACCAATTTGTCACGTCCGGACTAAGTTTGAGATTAGGATAGAGAGAATTAGATAAAGAGAATAAAGAATTAGGATTGAGATTGAGGTTAGGGAAGAAGAGTTGCAGAGGAAGAGAAAGATAGAAGAAGATTGATATTATTCAATTTCTCGATATGTACAACAGGATACATGATGGGCTTATAAAGCCTTACAAACATATTACACAAAGCACCCTATATTTCTCCTAGTTACCAATCTTACCCAATAGACCAAGACATGACACACTTCTTATCCAACACACTTCCAATGGAAGACATTCTGAACAATGTCATCCGTAAGATTAATATTCAAGTTATTTTTCAATCCATACTCCATTAACAAGTGGATTTGGTTGCGGTAGAGTTTAATAAAAACTCTATCAGTGGATTTGGCCAAATATCAACCATCTAAATATAAATTAACTGTTAGATTTAGTTTATTCTCTCTCTAAATCTACTAATGATTTTTTCCTTTATAATTTTTTCCCCTAAGATTCACTAATTTACAATAGGGTTTTAGAACTCTACCTATAGAGTTTCTAATAAACCATCCAAATATAAATTAACGGTTAGATTTAGTTTATTATCTCTCCAAATCTACTAATAATTTTTTTCCTTTTAATTTTTTTCCCTAGGTTTCACTAATTTACAATAGGGTTTTAGAACTCTACCGAGTTTCTCATAAACCATCCAAATATAAATTAATGATTAGATTTAGTTTATTCTCTCTCCAAAATCTACTCATGATTTTTTTTCTTTTTAATTTTTTTTCCCTAGGGTTCGCTAATTTACAATAGGGTTTTTGAACTCTACTTATAAAGTTTCTAATAAACTCCACCGGAACAAGACCGCATTTAAGTAGCGGTGTCCAACGGGCGGGTTGACTCGTAACTCGACCCGACCCACCTGCAATTTTACGGGTTATAAGTCCGATTTTAGTTTGCAAGTTACTCTTGAAGTTTTTTAGTTTACGGGTCGGGTTACGAGTTGACCCATAATATTTAAAAAAATAAAAATAAAAATTTACTGTTGTAATTAGTGAAAGGGAGAAATAAAATGTTACAAGCCATATGGGTCAAAATAGGTCAAAAAAGGTCAATTTTACAGTCGGAACGGGTCAAACGGGTCATTGACCCATTAGCCCCTTTTCGATCCAGTTAAACGGGTCAACCCGTAACCCGACCGGTAAACCCACAAATCGTTTTACGGGTTGCAGGTCGGGTCACGGGTCGACTTTTTTTTACGTGTCATTGGGTTGGTCCGCAACCCGTTTTCAGGTTGCGGGTTGACCCGACCCGGTAGACATATTCGATGCAAATACAAGAAAGGCCAAATCCGTCACTATCAACTTATGTAATTACGGGTTGCAAGTTAGGTCGGGTCTGTAACACCCAGATAATTTATAAGAGATTGAGGTGCTTCCCATGTCAACAAGAGCTCTTCCTTTTCTGAGTTCAAGTGAGCACAAAGAACTCAGAAGTTAAGCGTGCAAGGACAAGAGTAGTACCGGGATGGATGACCTCATGGGAAGTCCTCGGGTTGGCATGGGATAGCGCTTCTAAAGACAGCGGGTGTTAAAATGGTATCAGAGCTGACTCTAGGTTACGAGTGCACTTGGCCCGGAGGGCGGCGGTGACTCGACCTAGAGGGCGGTGCTTGGGGCTTGACGAGGACGTCAAATGTTTAAGTAGGGAGATTGTAACACCCCGATAATTTCGTGTTTGGGCCTTGACAAGGACGTCAAATGTTTAAGTGGGGAGATTATAACACGCCGATAATTTATAAGAGATTGAGGTGTTTTTCATGTTAACAAAAGCTTTTTCTTTTCTTAGTTCAAGTGAGGATAAAGAAGAACGAGAGTAGTACAAGGATGGATGACCTTCAGAAAAATCTTGGCATGAGATAGGCTTCTAAAAGCAGTGGGCGTTAGAGGGTCGACCCATTTGGACAACAGAAATAATCATATTCGATGCAAATACAAGAAAGGCCAAATCCGTCTCGTATGTAAACAAATCCGAGTAAAAAAGATGATGAGCCGATTGCCACACCCAGTGATTTTCACAAATAAAATTTTTAAAAACTAATCCGAGTACGCTACACACATAACTGAATTTCCAAAAAAAAAACTTGTAAAAAAACAATTTACCTGCCACGTGGCCTCACCTCAACAGATCCACGGCCAACACTTCGGCCGGAAATATTCCCGCCGGCACACAATCTGGAAACCAAACCCTCCCTTTTCCCCAAAACTATAAATACCTCTCTTTTCTTTCTCACCCTCTTACTTCCATTTTGCCCTAGCCACATCAACTAACACCGCCACCATCTTCGCCCCCACCCACCATCCTCTCTCTCTCCCTCTCTCCTGGATTCACTTCTAATTCGACGGCCTAGACGGTGAATTTTTGTCTTATTTGAGCATCTCGATCTGACAGTTTGATTCAGCGATTGCTTACTCCCTCTTCTCCGGCTCGTTTGCTGGTTAGGTGTTTCTGTGTTTCGGAATATGTATTAGTGATGGAAGCGGTGGAGCTGATGATTCCGACGGCTATAGCGGTGCCGATTTTGATGGGATCGGATGGCGTGGTGGGAGCTACTGCTAGTGGCGTTGGCGATGCTGGGAGTTGCGATAGTGGCCGGGGTTTGGTCTTTTCTGGCCCTAAAATTGAGGAATGCAGTGTTTCGGCTAGTCATAGAGGTAATATGGATCTCATATTCCTTGGGGTTTGATTGGATATTGCATGTTTGTAGTCTGAATTTAGGTGTTTATCTGTAATCTTTAGATTTTTTCTTTTGGTCTCGTATTGGAATTTGGATGTCCAAAGAGCTAAAATTAAAGTTTTTATGAAGATGTCCAAAGACGATATTTGGATTTTTTATTTTGTGCGTCTGGTTTTCATGTTGTTTTCTGTGTTCCTTCATCGAGTCTTGTAACAGGAATCAGAGCTTCTTAGGTTGTGATTTCTGGAGTTATGTTACTTATTATTATGGACATCTGTACAAATTAATGGTCTTCCAAATCAAATTAAATCACTTCTATTTTACTTAATTTAGTTAGTGATTGAGAGTTAAAAATATTATTTTTATTGTGATGACATGTTTTTGTGATGTCTCTGTTATAAATATAATTTTGCTAGATTCAGACTACAACACCAATGGTTTAGAATCATCTTCGTGGATGAAGAAGACAGAGAGATTATCCTGTAGAAACACAATTCAGTTGTCTACTAGTGATTCTTTGGTTCTGGCCGCTGGATCTGAACGAAAGCAGTTACATAAGAAAGAGAGCAGGATGCCAAGAAGCACTCCTGGATGTTTCAAGATACCTCAAGCACCACTGTTGGAGACATCAATGTCCACATCTGAAGATGTAGATATGAAGGATGTGCTTGATGAACTTGGCTCACATATGATAAAGAGTTCCTATGCTGGTAAAATCTTCTAGCCGTGATGTTCCTTGCAGAAATTAAATTTATCCATGTTTCAATCAAGTTTAGGTTGAAGGTGCTATTACTTGTATGTCAATGTGTCCTAGGATTTGTTTTTTCTTTTTTTTTTATGAGGGCAACCAACAGGGTCTTTTATAGTCTGGCACAAATACCCAGCTCGCCCTAAAAAATTTTAAAATATTAAAATTAAGGTATATTAGTGAAAAAATAGTGAAAGTTAAGGTAAATTTAGTATTAAATAAGTAGAAATTAAGAAAATTCCGCCTACCAAGATAAATTTAGTGCTGGATGAGTAGAAATTGAGGTAATTCTAGCCCATCAAGTAAATCAAGCCTTCCAAGTGAAGCCTTTTTTTTTTCGCTGGATCGTGCATGCTCTCTTACTATAAATCATACAATTGTACTTTTATTGTATCTATTTCATTAAAAAAAATAGTTGTGACCATAGAGTCAAGTTGATGTGGTTAGTGGGCTAACTTAACTTATTTGTTTTCAATGATGATTATGAAGTTAATTTGTCAGATATATTGTATCTAGTTAATTCTCAATATGTGGTGTGTGTGGCAGTAACAAGTATCTACAACCACTCTCTATTTGTTTTTTTCCCCTTATCATTAGAATCTACATAGCCTTTTGTTAGCATTACTGTAAATTTTAAAAGAGAAATTCCTCATTGATGTCTGCTATGCATTTTTTTTAAATTTTTAAATTTTACTAAGTCAAATGTAAATATATGAACAAATCCTTCATGATCAAACATTCAAACTACCAACAGAAAAGAGCATTGTTGTGATCTTAGCATAATTACATCATATTTTGGATAAAGTAATAGTGAACTTTTTTCACAATCATGCTATTTCTTTTGCGTATGTGTTTGATGTATGTATAGGGGAATTAAATCTCTGGATAAAAGTCTTTTTTTGGTCAATGTGTTGCAGAGAAATGGCAGCCGCTAAAACTGAAAAACAACTTAAATGGCAGGAGAGGTGATAGGAGGAATACCAAAGTTCCTCTGAATGCGAAATATGATGGTTTGACAGGCTGTAGACCAACTCCTGGAGGAAGCGAAGTGTTTGGTAAGTCAATCTGATTTTGCGACAAAATACTATCTTGTGGACCACTATGTTTATTTCCCTCTTTCACTCCATGTAACGGTTTTTTCTCATTATTTCACTGCTTTCTGCTTGGTTTACTCAAGGAATACGGTGGAATGTTGACTAGGGGAAGTTCATATAATGTAATTTTGTCGGTGGTTCTTAAATTATAAATAGTTAATCTGCCTGCCCATAGCTGTTTGGGTCTGCTGGAAACTGTCTACGAATCATGGCCTAGCCACTGTTGGAAAAGATAAAATCCCATTTGGTTATGACTAAGCAAACGTGTAAGCAAAAGCGAATTTAATTGTTTTACGACAAGTGGAAGAAACTGAAACTGGTGTTGTCTGGTTATTATATTTTTCCAACAATGCATATAGTTTCCTTCAATCAATGAGTTGCTGATTTTTCAATATTAATATCCTATTTCGTCATTTAAAGGCTGTAGAAAATGGAAAGTTTCAAGTCTCCTGATATTGGTTTCACTTTTTCCAAAAAGAATGACGACATACTTTGAGTTATGTAAGACTGGGTAATAGTTTCTGTTTTCGTTCCGGTTGGCATTAATTAAAATTTTGAAAAACTGGTGAACTGTTTTAACCCTTTTCCGGGTTGCCTATTTGTAGTCGCATTAGGTTTTTGGGTAAATAATTTCGCAATCCAATTGCCAATTATCAACCTCTTTCTTCTGTTCTCAAGTCTCTAGCACCTTCAAACCTATTCTTCTCCCTGGTTACTGGTTTCTCGGTCTAGATTCACTTTAGTCTTGGACTAAAGAGAAGCTCCTAGCTGGGGTTTATCCTTTCACTGTCTTGAATACTTGCTGCTTCTTCCAAGCTTTTTGAACTGTTCCCCTAATGACATCAAAGGTGAGAGTTGCTTTATTGGCCATTTGTGTTTTTCGTTATTAGTATCCTATTTCATCTTTTAAAGGATGGAGAAAATGGAAAGTATATTGGTTAGTCTTATTCCGAAAAGAATGACAAATACTCTCTGCCCCTTGCAAGCCTTTTGAGCTGTTCCCTAATTACATTAAGGGATGGAGTTGCTTTAAATGTCATATGCTCGCTTTTCTTCACATCTTAATGTTTAAATTTATTCATGGATCTGGTCATGTAAATTCTCTTGTTGAAAGCGTTTTCTGCAAAGTTTCATCTATTAATGAGCTATTACATTAGAGCATGAAAAGTCACTGAATAACACTGCTTGGACATTTTGTTGTAGGAGCTTATGGTCTGAAAGCTGATGTTCATGACATCACTAAAGTTATAGATGACATTTCTCTAAATGAGGTCCTTAATGGAAGCTACAAGTGCCCTATTGTGGCCAAAGAGAAAGGGAAAAGGCCCGCTGATACAACTGGGAATATTCTGCATTTAGTTAGAAAGGCTTTCTCTATTCTTCAACTCCAAGGTCTTTCACAGGTTAATAGACAGTATGATGAAATAGATGTTTCCCTTACCAAGGAACTCTCGTCATTGCCAAGCTCTAACTTGTCCATGGACAGCAATTTAAATGGTGAAGAGGAAAGTAGTGCAGCATCAGATTTATCATATTCAAAGGTACAATCATGTGATTTGAAATCCTTCTGTATTTAGCATATTTTCCAATACTACTATACCCCATAATTAACCTCAATATTACCTCAAACAGTTAGTAACTTGCAGCGAATTAAGCTATTACTCCCTCCGATCGGAAATAAGTGTCATTTTAGCACTTGAATTTTGATCAACTTTATGTGTTGTTTTAGGTTTTATAGGCAATTAGTTAGGACTTAGGACTGAGGTATGAGAATTGTTATTGGAATTTGTTTTGTTTGACTACTACTCTTCATTCATTGGGCCAAAACAGTGGTATAAAAAGTCATAAGAATATAAGATTGAAAAAAACTTTGAGATTTTCAATTTAATTAATATTTTTCTTAAAACTTGTGTCAAGTGCTAAAATGACACTTATTTCTGATCAGTGGGAGTATTAATTAATAATTATCAATTGAGAGTATAACATGATTGAATACTTTTTTTTTCTTTATTCTTTGTTCTTACGGTGCGTTTAGATTATTGCATTTAATACATTAAGTTGCATTAAATTGGCAACTTGATGCAATTTAATGCATCAAGCGTTGTAATCTAAATGCACCCTTATCTAATGCATTGCAGTATGATTCTTGATCCCTTCAATGCATTTCCCTTTTATCAATTAGGTCTCGCCTCCTAGGGTACATAAATATGTGACATAATGACCAAATTATTTGATGATGAATATAAGTAGTTAGTCTCTGTTTTCTTGTATCTTGGTTTCATCTTTGCTAAGATTTTTTTCTGTTTGTGCAATATTAACAAATACCTTTTGGTTGCCAGAATATTTGGACTTTCTACTTGGGATTTTAACTAGTGTATCCCTGTATGAAGTACTATTTTTGTCGACTCCTATCACAGTATCCTTTGCTTTCGCATGTGTGACGTTTTTTGAAGTTATACCTGTTGGATTCACTGAAATTAGCAAGTATGAAGTATCCCTGTGTGAAGTACTATTCTTGTCAGACTCCTATCACAGTATCGTTTGCTTTTGCATGTGTATCATCTTTTTATGACTTTTTTTTGAAGTTCCAGTATACCTGTTGCTTTCACTGAAGTTAGCAAGTATCATACTGATCTAATATGAATCCTACACTTCTGCAACTGCTCAAGTATACATTTATCTTCTTTTTATATTATATGTTCCCCCCTCAGGCACAAGAATTGTGTGATAATACTGAAGCCCCTTCCAACACCAGTAATCTTCTATTATGTCATCCCAGAGATGTCATTGAAAAGTTGGCAATTCCTCCTTCCAAGGATCTGGATTCTCTACTGCAGGATGCATCCAAGCCTGCAACGTTTTTGAGATGCAATGAACCTCGTCCAGGGAAGCCGCTGTCTCGTCGAGCTGCATTGTCCACATTCTCATGGTCCCATAATCACAACAGCCACAGTAAAACCATTTCAGATTCAGTTAAGGTGTCAAGTAGAAGCTCTTGTCAGGGTAGATGGATAAGAATAGGGAAGACTGCTACTTTTCTTGGAGGTGGCATCAAATGTTTTACAGATCTGGATTCTCTCGCTTATGATCATAGTTTAGTTCCGTCAGGATCAGTGAAGTACATTCTTCCCAGAACCCGTGAAACATCTCCTAAAATCAGTCTCACGCTTTCTTCTGAACAGGCTCCATCTTCCTTAATTTTTCATACATCTTCCCCGTCTCTTCCAGGTAAGAGATCCATTTTTCTATGAAGTTATTGTTTACTAAATGCTCATTACACATTCTGTTTTTGGTCAGCTGAATCTGCAAGCAATTGAGGCTTGAGAGTGTTGGTATGAGCAATTGAAACTATAGTTGCTAAGTTGACGCTATAGCTTTAGCATGGTTACATGTGTCAGTTGGTGGAAATCATTAAATCGTGTTATCATTGTTTTTAACTAAATTGCTTGTGAAGGACCCACATAATAGCTGTTATCCCAATTTTGTTTTTCATCCTACTTAATTGACAGATTTGCATTCCCCGAAGGAAATGAAAGCTGCTCAGGCCCTATATGATATTGCAAACGAAGCTGCAAATGGCATCATAAAATGGCCAAAACAACCTTCCCAGAAGGCGATGAAAGCTCGCAAATCAAAAACAATCCCGTCCCCAGAAAATCTTTTGACACCCAAATCTGAAGTGGCACTCGACAACACTGTCAGGCTCATTGACTGTTCAACACCTTTTAAAAAACTGAAGCTATTATCTTCTGAGAAGAAAGACCATTTTTGTAATGGTAAGGCCCCTAGACCCCCTCACTACTTCTGGTCTGCCCCAAAGTCAAACAGGTCATCTCCTATCAGAGCTTCCAGAGAACCCGTTAATGGTAGCGTTCCAAAACAGCTGTTTATGGCTCCTCCTCGTAGGGCGTTGGAGAAAATCAATCACAGCCAACAGAAGAAGCTGAGAAAAGTGATGCAGATGGATTGGAACCGAGGAAAAGGCCAGCTATGATCATCTATTATAGGTGTTTATTTCTTTTTTTTGCACAAAGCTGTTTTAATTTTTTCGTTCTGTTGTGAATTATTATTACATCCTAACTATGCAGAAAACAATGGGAAAAATGATGTATATATGAAGCCAGATCATAGATTTGATCAGGTAGGGGAGGCAAATTTTATTATAAGTAGGCACCAGCTGTGGAAATTTTATTGCCTTGTAAAGTGCATGTTATATAGTGAGGCAATTGAAATTCCAGTTTCCCTTTCTGAACATCAAAGAAGTTTACTGAGATTGTCTTTATTATTTCCATTTGAACTATCAAACAGTTCCCCTTTCTGAACATCAATAGAAGATGTATTTCCCCCCAACTCCTTTTTGACACTAAAAATTAAAAAGCAAACCGAATTGAAGATTAATCTCTAATGTGAGGTGATTAGTCAAATTAGTCTTGTTATTACGTTCCCAATGACTTGTATTACCTGCCAATCAATGTAAAAAAAACCTGATTTGACTTGATTACCTTAGCCGTAGAAATGATAGCAAATAATTTAATTTAGACCGTACCCGGTTTGTCTAATACTGCTGCTTTTTGTTTTCTTAATGTGATGTGATTACGCGAACGACCAACAAAAAAATGCTTTTGAATATCCTAAAAATGGGGTATTGCATAAAAGTTTAAATGAGATCATCATCAACCACTAGAGTCCTGCTTAGGCGGGATGTAAGGGATCAAGAGGGGGTATCCATAATCTAAACATGTCAAGAGGATATGCCCGATGTAGATTTAGGTATGAATCTCACAAATTTGTGTGAGAAACACAATGCTAGGCTTGGATGTTCAATTTATATTAAAGGAGAGGGCACCAACCGAAAAAACAAAAAAAAAATGAGATACTGACTGAAAAAGAGCTAGTCTTGGTGTACTATTAAAAACTTAGATACACCACAATTTCCCTTAAATAAAATCATTCAAATCAACACAAAAAGAAACTTCAGACAAAACGGTATCAGTTGAGCCAATTGTCGCAGAATCAAAGAGAAAACGTTCTTTCAATAGCACCACTGTTTAAGTAAAATTCAGTTCTACCTAAACATTGTGACACTGTTAATAAACTATATCACTAGCATTACTATTTTCTGTGCTGCAAAAATAATTAGAAGACGTGATAATTTTCTTGAAGCGATGCAATCAAGTTTGTTTGTTTTTTCCACAAACACATATCTTCCAATTTTACCAAACACAAAGGCCTTTAAATTCTACGCGTACATGTAACTCTATTTGCAGCCTTTTACTTGTTCATGTATCTCTTCACATATGGTCAAGCAAAATATCACCATCGAAGCTTCCACATACCAAGTCATGTTCATATAAATACTACAATCAGTTGAATTTTCATTATCACACAAATTTAATTAAAATTCGTAGCCCCCACCAAAAAACGCAGCCAAATGTATTGGAAAAAAAAACTTACTAGAACCAAAATCACCATCAGTTAGAATTTCTTCACCCAGATATTAAAAACACAAAAAAAGTCAAAATCCAAGTCCTCTAATAAACCCCGTGTAAGAAAAACGTCTCATAACTCCTACATACTCTATTTATATTTCTTCTCTCTATAAGACTAAAACAACATATACCATCATCAATCCACTAATTAATTATACACATTCATCACCATGGCCGCCACCGCCGAGCAAGAGAAGCCCCTCACCCTGGCCCCGGCCGCGCCCACCACGCCACCACATCGTTCGACGGCCGAGCCAAGCAGCCGCTACCTCCGCCACAGAAGATGCATCCTATGCTGCGGTTGCGCCACGTCAACCCTAGCCATCCTAGCCATACTCATCGTGGTCCTAGCGTTGACCGTCTTCCACGTAAAGGACCCGACGTTGACCGTCGACGACATCACCATCCAAGGCCTAGAGCTAGGCTCGACGGGGCTACTCCGAACCGACATGAACGTGACGCTGGGGGCGAGCGTCTCCGTCAAGAACCCGAACGCGGCCTCGCTCCGATTCTCCAACTTCACCACGGTGATCTACTACGGCGGCGGGACGGTAGGGGAGGCGCTGGTCCCGGCGGGGTACGCGAGGGCGCGGAGGACGATGAAGGCGAACGTGACGGCGGTGGTGATGGTGGAGAAGCTGGTCGGAGCGCCGGGCTTGGCGCGGGACCTACAGGACGGGGAGATGGAGGTGGCGTGCTATATGGTGGTGAAAGGGCGCGTGAAGGTGCTTGGGATTGTGAGGAAGCACGTGGCCGTTGCCATGAATTGTTCTTTGAGTGTTGATGTTAAGACGGAGGATGTGCAACTCCAGCATTGCTCTAGGCATGTTTCGTTATGATCGAGCGTTTTTTGAAGGTTATATAAGAAGAGAATTAGTTGGTATTGGAAGATTTGGAAACTTAAGGAAATTATATGGTGTGTTGATTGTATAGCTTGGTCATTACTTAGTGGAGTTTAGTGATATGTCATAGTAGAGGACAAGAATAATTTGAAAATTAGTGTTTGAGAATTAAACAAAGTAAAATTCCTTTACAAGTAGTAGCAGAATAATCAAACACAAGAAAAATGAAAAAAAATCCTAAGCCAACAACAGAGATTAGATCCAACTAAGCCAAGTTCACCTTGGTTTTTTCAAGCTTAAATTATAACGGTTCAATCTAAGTTGCTATACCAAGGCTTTATGTCAAGCTTAGATTATACCGGTTCAATCTAAGTTGCTATACCAAGGCTTTATGTCATGAGATTTAAACTAGCTACTAGCTAGGATTAAAAACTTTACAAATTGCCCTCTTAATTAAGTAATTACCCTCTTAATTAAGTTCTAAAATAATAAAAAGGAAAAATGACTCTAAATAATCCCGGCAAAATTGCCTGAAATAACATAAACTTTCTGCTTGGTTGCCAAAAATAACACCAACTATTAAACAATTCAAAATAAACATGAACTAAGTAAGTGATACCGAAAATAGCATAATTTCAACTTCTTACCTGCTTTCACCGGTTACACCCAAAAATAAATAAAAATAAATAAAATTATTAATGACTAGATATTAGGCCAACATGGATTTTTGAATAAAAAAAATAAAATTGAAAAGAATTAAAGAAGTCTAAACGACTTGAGAGATACGTAAAAAACGGACGCTCTTCCCTCTTTTTCAAAGATGGAGGCTGAACCCTAAATCCTGTATTCCTTTCTCCTCTGATCCTTCTTGTCGACATCAACTTTACAGGTATCTCTATTCTCTTCTTTCTTTGATGTAATCTTCTCCTCTTTCTTGATTTGTAACTTTCAATTTCATCTTCTAGTTTGTAACTTGAATTTCCTTGGTTTGTTTCACATTAAGGAATATGAATAATCAATCGTTAGTAGCATCCATTGAGATGGTAGACAATGCCAATCTCATAGAAAGATTCGCTGGAGTTGAGTATACAGATGTTGAATATGATGACACCTCTAGTGATGAAGAATTGGCCAACAATATTAG
Organism: Fallopia convolvulus; assembly: GCA_964016875.1. Classification (NCBI taxonomy): domain Eukaryota; kingdom Viridiplantae; phylum Streptophyta; class Magnoliopsida; order Caryophyllales; family Polygonaceae; genus Fallopia; species Fallopia convolvulus. The sequence goes on along the minus strand of OZ024724.1, from coordinate 12,527,867 downwards.
GGTTTTGAGGGAAAGCAATAATCTTATGCTAGAAAGGATGGAGATGGATTATGGTAGCGATGATGATGAATCAACAGATTTCTATGACACTCCATCTGAAGACAGCGATGGTGAATTAATTATGCATAGGAAATCAAAAAACAAGGCAATTGCTACGGTGGATGTCTCCTCTAATTTCAAGGTTGAATGGAAAGCGGGTATGAAATTTTCTTCACCTGAGGTTTTCAAAGAGACTGTAAACAGATATGCAGTTACTTGTGGGTATAGGATCACATGGTCTAGGAGTGAAAATATGAAGAAGTTGGAGGCAAAATGCAAGAGTGGTTGTACTTGGAAGATATATGCATCTTGGGATGGGCCAAGAGAGGCATTTGTAGTTAAGACATTGAATAGCTCTCATACATGTAATAGGGCAGATTATGAAAATAGTCAAGCCAAACCTAAATGGCTGGCTAAAGAGTTTCTGATGGAATTTAAATCCAATCCAAACTTGACATGTAAATATTTGGCCCAAAAAGCTATGGAAAAGTTCGGTGTAGCAATGGACAAGTACAAGTTTAACAAAGTTAAGATTGCTGCTCATAAGCTTTTATATGGCTCATTAGAGGATCATTACATGAAGGTGGGGTCTTATATTGGTGAGCTGCAGAGAGTTGATCCTCACACATCAGTTTTACTCTTAACTGAAGAGAATGACACCGCTTATAGGCCACCTGTATTCAAAAGATTATACATCAGCTTTCGGGGGCTAAGGGAAGGATTCTTAAATGGTTGCAGGCCAATTATATGTTTAGATGGGTGTTTTTTAAAAACATTTCTAGGAGGAATGCTATTGTGTGCAATAGGAAGAGATGGAAACAATCAGATGTTCCCTGTGGCATGGGCAGTAGTGGAGGCAGAAAACAATGATTCTTGGAATTGGTTCTTAGAATATTTGAAAAAGGATTTATCAAGTTTTGGGGGAGAGGAATGCACTATCATTTCTGACCAACAAAAGGTAATATATATATTTTCTTATGATAATTTTAGTTTCTTTATACTTTAGGGTTATAACTTACAAACTAGTGTGTCTGGTGTGTATTATAAGGACTTGTGAATGCTGTGAGATTGCATTTTCCATTAGCTGAGCATAGAAATTGTGCTAGACACATATTTGCCAACTGGCATAAAAAGCACAAGGGAGAGCAATTGAAGTATGCATTTTGAAAAGCTGCAAAGGCTTATACAGCTTCAGATTACAATGCTGCATTAGAAGAGATGGGCACTTTGAGTAGCAAGGCTGTTGAAGATTTTCTTAGTCAAAATCCACAAACCTTCTGTAGAAGCAAGTTGAGAACATTATGCAAGTCTGATGTCCACGTCAACAATCTTGTTGAAACATTCAATGGGTATATTCTCAATGCTAGAACATTGCCTCTAATTGATATGATGGAACAAATAAGATTGTCTTTGCTAGATAGGATGTTCCAAAAAAGATTGTTAATGGAAAAAAGTAATGATACAATATGTCCGAGGATTAGAAAGCAATTGGAAAAAAATAAGGTACTAGCTAGGCAATGCATTGTACATCGTGCTCAACCCAATGAGTTTCAAGTTATGCATTAAGTAGACATGCTTCATGTTAGCCCTAGAAAAAAAATCATGTACTTGTAGGGTATGAGATTTGACTGGAGTACCATGTTGTCATGCCATTGCTTGCTACAATTCGAGAAAAGTTCCATGTGAAAATCATGTAGCTGATTGGTTTGGAAAGGAAAAATATGCTTCAGCATATTTTGGTGGTATAACACCAGTTACTGGTGAAAAATATTGGAAGAAGGTCCACTACCCATTGGCCCCTCCAAGATTGAAAGCTAGAGCTGGGAGACCAAGGAAGAATAGGAAAAAGGATCCACACGAGAGATATGAAAGGCCAGGGAAACTAAGTAAGCATGGAGTACAAATGACATGCAAAGCTTGTGGCGGAAAAGATCATAACATCAGAACATGTACTCAAAGGGGTTCAACAACAACAAGTTCTACTGTGGAACATTTTGTAAGAGATTTGTATCTGAGTTGAGAACCTCTTATGCATAACCAACAACAATTGTCATGTTTTAGCAACATATCTATTTTTGTATATGACTCAGCAGCTTCTTTTGTGCTTCCTTATTTGTGTAACCAGCATCAGCAATTAGTGTGTGTGTTCAATGTCATTTGCTTAATTTTTTTGTATATTTCATCAGTAATTGCATGAAAAAACAGGTTCATGTGTTAGAATGAAAAAAACAGCCATTTACATCACCAAAAAACAGCCATTTACAACAGCAAAAAACAGCCATTTACAACACCAAAAACAGCATAAAAAAACAGTGGCAATATCAACCATTTACAGCACAAAAACCTAGCAAAAACCAGCAGCAAAAAACAACCAGTTATAGCACCAATAACCAACAAAAAACAGCAGCAACATCAAACAATTACAACACCAAAAATCAGCAAAAAACAGCAGCAATGTCTACCATTTATAGCACCAAAAACCAGCAAAATACAGCAGCAACATCAACCAATTACAGCACCAAAAATCAGCAAAAAACAGCAGCAATGTCAACCATTTATAGCACCAAAAACCAGCAAAACACAACAGCAACATCAACCAGTAAAAGCACCAGCAACCACCAACAAAACCCAACTACAACAACCATTTACAACACCAACAACCAACACAAACAAGAATTGAGCATTTGAACAGAGAAGTAGACATTAGAAAATTTTAGCATTAAAATTGATACATAAATATTACAAGAAAAATCTTACAACTTCACAACTACAACAAAAAGAAAATTACAGAATTTCATGAGCTTGAAAAGAAATCACACACTACAAATAAAAGGGTGCCTTGTTCTCCCTAAACAACAACATTCATGACTTGAACAGAAAACCAAAGCTAGGTCCTAGATGGTCTTAGGTGGTGCAAGGATGGTTTTGTTTGCTTCTTCCTCAAGGTCGACAACTCTTGCTGACAAGTTCCGATTCGTACGATACAGTCCTTAGATCTCCACTTTGATAACTTTCATCGGAGTCTGACATTCTCCCTAAAAACAAACCCATACAACCAAAAAGTAATGTTTTAGCATTTAAAATAAATCCACATTGCAACAAGTAGAGTATACATATGCACAAGAAAAACTAGGATAATTTTTCCTCAAATTGAGAATAAGGCTTATAGAGAACAAGGCTCGTGGTTCCCTGGCCCCTTCCAAATCTGACTTTTGAACATTTTCTACTCCTAGCATTTTATCAAACACCTTATGTGCATACAAAACCCTAAATTGTACAAGCATAATTTTCCCGAAATTGACACTTAGATAACATAACATTTACTAGTATCATTCTATACAAGCACAATTTCATCAAAAAAAATCAAAATCTGAGATGAATTTTTTGAAAAACCCTAAATTTCGAAAGTCTCTTAAATCACCCAAACCATAGATACAAGAGATTAAGTGTTTATGGAGTAGTCTAAAAGGACCAAGAAGGGCCAAACCTGGTGATTTGTGTTGTTCTTCGGATCCTCACGAGTCGCCCAAGTAGTTTTGATCCAACGAGAATGACACAAGCAACAAACGAGTTCTACTCTGAATATCAAATTTTGATTTTTTAATTTTACTTTACTTTTTTATAATGTGTAAATCCAGGTTGGCATTACAATGTCCAATCATCAAATAATTTTTTTTTTTTGAGTATAACCGGTTAATTAGGTAACAAGTTGAAATTGTGCTATTTTTAATATCACTTACTTAGTTCATTTTTATTTTAAAGTATTTGATAGTTGGTGTTATTTTTGGCAACTAAGTAGAAAATTGGTGTTATTTCAAGCAATTTTCCCAATAATCTCAAGTATCAACTTTGAACCAAAAATAATACCAACTTTAAAAATCGCCAGCAACGATACAAACTATTGCAATATTAACCCAAAACGGTATGAAAAAATTTTCCGATCAATTTTCCGGTGAGATTGATGATGTGGCGACTACAAATCTGACGTGGCAAGTAAAAATCTTACACATTTTAATTTTTTTTTAATTTCCCTTTGTGCCTTATCATTATAATATAGCCAAGTCATTACTAATTGCCAAAAAAAATCCAACGTGTACAAACATGAAAATCAGATTCTTTTCACAAGCCATTAAAATCAACAAAAAAAAAACTAAACTCAAATAAAAAAAAATTCAGATGAACAAGAAAATCTGCTTCTTCATTGGATCTCCCCATTCCAGTTGCAATCTGCTTCTTCGTTGGATCTCCCCATTCCAGTTGCCGGCGATAATCGGCTTCGTCACCGCCGCCTCTACTCCCCGCCTCCAAGTATCGCCATTAGGGCTTATTCATTGGATCTTTGTCACTCGCCGCCTAGATCTGGATTTCATCACTGGATCTAGGTTTCGCAGACCTTTCACCTCCACGCCGACACCGGGCACCGAAACTCGACCCCACCTGCCGTCAGATCTACCATCGTCACATCTACCGCCGGTAATTCCGCACCATCTCTCCTCTTTGCTCCACCTTCCGTTAGATCTATTGCCTCCTCGCACACCGCTTGGCCAGTCAAACACAAAGGCTAGATCTTCACCACCACCGAGTCGTCAAACACCAAGGAGGGCTGATCTGAAAAATCCTAAACCAAGGAGATCTAATTAATTTAGGAGGTGGGTGGGTCATGGGTGGCTGCAATTGAATTTATGAGAGGAGATTAATTTAAGAGATAAGGAGGTGACGATCTAATTCCCAGATATCTTAGGAGAGGGGATTAGGGTGGCTGCAATTGAAATTTTTTAATTTGAGTTTAGTTTTCTTTGTAGGTTGATTTTAATTGTTTGTGATAAGAATCTGATTTTGATTTTTAGTTGTTACACGTTTGAATGTTCGGATTAATTTTTTTTTTGAATAACTAATAATGACATGGTACAAAGAGAATTAAAAATAAATAAAAGTTGCCACGTCGGATTTTTAGTCGCCACATCATCAATCCCACCGGAAAATTGATCGGAAAATTTTTTCATATCGTTTTCGGTTAATATTGCGATAGTTCGTATCGCTGCTGGTGATTTTTAAATTTGATATTATTTTCGGTTCAAAGTTGATACTTGAGATTATTTAAAGTCATTTTTCTTAATAAAAATAGTTCTAAAACTTATGTGTATTTGGAGAGAGCTTTCAATCCATCAAATAAAACCCATGTCTCAAGTTACATCTTTGACGTGGAAAAGTGATCTTGAAAAAGACATTTATTTGTAGGAACTTTTTTAGTCCCAAAGTTAGCAGAATTTACATCCCTAGGAATTCTCTTCATTATAATTTTTCGATCTTCTTTTTTTTTTGTCATATATAATGGAACTTACATCGATTTTTTGTTTTTCATGATAAACAAGGTCTTTACATAAATACAAAGGACTTTGACTATCTATATAGAGAATGGACTAAGTAAAGTTTGCCATGCCCTTTATTTAATGCAATATTCCTTGTAACCATGTAGCCTCTTTAGCAAGAATACACTTTTCCTCCATGGATAAGAGTGTCGTTAATGAGTATTGTTTGGATTTCTTTTTTTGGGACAAACAAGGTTGATACCTTGGATTGTGGTAAAAATTACACTCAATGACATCTAAATCATCCTTTCAAAACAACATACAACCTTGGGGGCATAGGTGTATCTTTTGCTAGGGCAATCCTAACTCTCTATTCATCTTCTTCTACTCATAAAAACTTTTTGTAAAGTTGTTGTCCATTGGTAAAACCTCATTGACTTTTTAAAAAGGGCACTATATCCAACTTGTGACATGTTGTATTTGGTCTTTAACTCCATACAAGATCCAACAACAGCTAATCGTGAAATGTGTGAACCGTGATATAATGGTTGATCTTCTACTCTCAATAAATAAATAAAAACGCTTTGATAAGAAGGACATGTCCTCATGACTAGGACCAAACACCATAGTCGTCGGTTGTTACGTGTAACTTCCTTCTCCAAGCTCATGGTTTCGACTTAGTTCAAACTATAAACTAAAAATTGCATCTCCACATACCAGTTTTTGAGAAGGAATTCGAGAAGGTTTCGCCGGAGGTTTTCGAACGCTGCAAAAACGCAGCCAGAAATTGTCCATGTTTGAGAGAGAACGAAATTGTAATGGAAAGTGCAAACTAATGGTACCCGAAATTGTAGGGATTAGAATAAAGTCAAAAAGTGGGCAATTATTTATAGCGAGATTTACTCTATTTTGATGTATCACACCTATACCATTATTTTACACCCCTTTTGTTTTAAATCCTGACCATTTATTAATTCAAATATGACGGTTTAGTACACTTAACCGCATGATTTATTCTAAGAGGCTGATTTACTAGAGCATTATTCTACATAAATAAGATACACTTTTCTAGGCTATTTTGATGCACATATAATTGATTTTAATGTACAAACATATATTTTTGCACATATCTTTGATGTACATGCAAACAAGATGCACACAGAATGTTTTCATCTACATAGGATGGTTAGTTTTAATGCACATTCAATCATTTTTATGCACAAATATATATCTATTTTGTCAATTTTGATGCACAAAAAACTAGTTGTGTTGCTAAAGAGTTGGTTTTAATGCATATTCCGTGTGCTCTCTTGAGTTTGTTTTTTTACGAAAAATATGCGACTTATTCGTCAAAAATTCATTCATATGTATCATATTTGTCTTCTTTTTAATGAAATGATCCACACCATTATTATTTCCATCTAACAACTTATATTCATTCGTATTTTACATATTAGGGTATGACTGTATTAAAAAATACTAAATATTAGGGTATAATTTTGGCATTTTTAAATATTGTTAATAATAATTCCATTTGTACAGTCCTACACAATAGACGACGTGCCGTCTGAACTCTGAATAAAATAATCGAGATAGAAAGTGGTTGCCTAAAAATATTAAATTATATTCAACCAAAAAAATATTATAAATAATGAACCCGAAAATTTCTGATATGCCGCTCGCCAATATTACAGGACAGAAATGAACGGCTACGATTAGATCTTGAATATCAAGATCATTCTCTTATTTCTCTCTACTAGTCTACTTCTGGTTAGTCAGGCAGGGGAGTCTTCAACTTCGCATGAGAAAAAGAACCTCGTCTTCGGAAAGCTAACGAGAGCAAAGTCTAGGTTGAGTTTCTTAGGTGATTAGGGCTTACAGCAATGGCGAACCACGAGGATTCCAAGGTTGAATCTCTGATGGAGAAGATCTCCGACAAAATCCGCGGCCATGACTCTTCCTCCTCCGATTCCGACGACGACAAGTCAGCGCCGTCGTCCTTGAAATCCAACATTTACAGGCTCTTCGGCAGAGAGAAGCCTGTTCACAAGGTCCTCGGTGGTGGAAAACGTATGCTCTGAACTTACCTTTTTCTGATCTAACACTTTCTGTTTCCTTACATTTTGATTTTTGATGGCGGTTTCAAATTGTGCTCCTCCTCTGTTCCGAATTCCGTTTTCGCAATTAAAGCGTTCACTCTATGTTCAGATTTCTTTCATTGTTATGTTCGTTTCTTCATATAGCCTCTTTTGCTTGTACATTTTCGTTGACTATACTTTGGGATGATCAGAATTTATGAGAGACATTCTGTTTGTGTCTTACCATATTTGATAGGAGTTGAAGATATTATTGTTGTATTGGTATGAGCAGATCGGTAAATATTGATTTTCGTATCAAGTATCGTTTCGAAGTTGGAGCTTTTCAGCTTCTTGCTCTAGATTTTTGAATTACGACATAGATCTGCTACTGAGGGTCGTTTATGTATGCTATCCTCTATGATTTCCGGTCCTTTAAGTTTTCATATTCTGAATCTTGGACACTTTAACCCTCAAATAGTCCCATTTCAACTTGGCATTCGACATTTCAGATTCTCAACCCAAAAATTTTCAACTATTATAATTTCAACCCCTCAACTCACAACTAAACTCCTAACAAATTTGAGCAAATATCATTCTCCAAGAATTTGACCTCCTCCACATTTTACTTGATTTGGAATTGGACTAATAAATCATGTGAAACAACAGGAACTATATGGCATTTTGGAAATAAATCTGTATATTGAAAACTTCATTGCCTTGAAATCAAAGAAGGCAGTGATAATTACACATGAATATCTATTTTAGGAATCATAATATTCATAGTAACCTTGTAGGCTAGAGTAGAAATCGTGTTTATTGGCTTGAAATTTGGATTTTGGTGGTTCAGTTATGAGGTGTGGATTTGAGGGGTGAAATTTGTGAGTTTAAACAATTTAATTGCTACATTATATAGAAAATTGAACTCAGTAGTTCTGAGTTCAATTGAGAGGATTGCATGTCCGGCTTCATAAAGTTTAGGGGCCAATGGGGCATATGTGCCTTCCTTGTATGATGGTTTTTCTGTGGTCTCTGGTGAATTGGTGTTAGGAAATTTCTCAATTGTGTCTTCTATAGAAAAAATAGGTATTGTGATTGTGAAAAACAATTTGTTAAATTTTCTGCCTTTGTGCTCAGAAAGTTTGATTTTAACCTGGCCAGCTTTCAAGAAAAGCTTAAATGTTAATCTTAAAATTTTCTTTTAGTTAAGATTGCTTATCCTATCCAACTTCTTCTCGGCTTTTTTATTTTTATTTTTCTTCTTACATTTCAGTTTACGAAATGCTATACATTTCGTATGCGTTGCTTTGGATGATATTGTTGTCTATTCATCAATCGCTCATCTTAATTTGCTAATGTGGTGAATTTTTTTTTTTTGAATTGTGATTCAGCTGCTGATATTCTCTTATGGAGGAACAAGAAAATCTCAGCAGGAATTGTTGGTGGAGTCACAGCTGTATGGTTTCTGTTCGAAGTATTCGAATACCACCTCCTCACTTTCATCTGTCACACATTCATAGTCTCCCTTGCTGCATTCTTTTTATGGACAAATGCCTCAGGCTTCATAAACAAGTATGCATTCACTAGATTGTTTTTTTTTCTTTTGGTATGATGAGACAGAATGGATCAATAAAATGGCGTATAGTAGGTTTAAATGGCATTTTCTTTTCAATGTTCTTTTAGGGCGCCGCCTCGAATTCCTGAGGTTGTTATTCCAGAGGGTCCAGTCCTGCAAGTGGCATCTGCTTTGACATACGAGATTAATCGTGCTATTGCCACTCTCCGAAACATTGCATGTGGAAAGGATTTGAAGAAGTTTCTATCTGTATGTATCTCATTGAAAGTTGAAACTTAAGCTGACGGAGTATTATGCTTTGTTCTTCATCTTCTTATTATTGAAAACCCTAGCTAAATGTTCCTTTTTCCCTGATGAGCAGGGAATTGCCGGTTTGTGGATTTTCTCAATTGTGGGAAGTTGTTGCAACTTCTTGACATTGTTCTACTTATGTAAGTAATCACATTCCTATGTTTCTTTTTAATTGAGTAATTACTTATTGAATGCTTCTTCTGCAAATTTCTTCTGTGTTAGGTTTTATTTTGCTCCACACCTTGCCTGTATTGTATGAGAAATATGAGGACAAGGTTGACGCTTTTGTTGAGAAAGGATTGGCTGAGTTCAACAAGCATTATGTAGTATTCGAGGAGAAAGTTTTGAGCAAGATCCCAAGAGGCCCATTGAAGGACAAGAAGACGGCTTAAAAGAATTGATTCGTCCATCCGGTTGATGCGTTTTGCTGGTCAATGACTGGAGGAGTGGAGGTAGATCTGTTTCATTGAGTTTTGGTTGTTTTTGCCTTCTTGGATTAAGATATATTGTGGTTTTATTTTACCACCTTACATGCCAGACATAATATAGATATTTTCTATACCCCTTGTGAAGCCACGAGATTTATATGGATTCATTTGTTGTAACTGTTACGATTAAATTGATGGCAAGTTTTTTGTCTTTTGTTTTTTTTATTTTATCATTTGATGACAAGTTTCATGTCCAGTACTCTATACTGTCGTTTTGTTTGACTTATGTAGATGGTATCTATTTAATCATTTTACTTGCACAGTAGAAAAGTGTGGGAAACGTTTAACTTGCCTCCAAGAGGAGGTATCGAAATTGCCAACGAGCTTAATGTCTTGGTGGACAGGTATTGTACTGTATCTGCCAACGGATCTATCACAAATAATCTTATGGACCCATCCAGTTGTTAGGTTGTACTATAGCTACCAACATATGGACCCATTATTTATATCAACTGATTGATGATGGACAATGTAATGCTACGATGGTATCATGCCTATCTATTGAATTATTGTGTAATACAAGTGGTGTTGTTTGCCTTATGGTAACACTGGTAATGGTAAGACACACAAAAAAGGGTAAATCGGTGCACATCTTTAGGGTAGTCAATGAGGATTCTTGATTATTAAGAAATAAAGAAGGTAGCTTGAGCAAAAGGGAAAAAAGAAGGTAAAATTACATTATGAAAAAAAAGACGGTAACTTGACCACCATCACCAATCTTTAGTGGAAATGGTCATTTCGCAAGAGGAATAGCAATGAGAGGCGTTGCTTTATGCAAGGAGATCCCAAACAACTCAGTCATGTCAACGTCTTCTGGCATCATCCCATTCTCAAGCTTCCAGTTGAAAGAGTGAAGAAGATTAGCCAACATGAGGTGCAACATCCTAGTAGCCAAAGGAAGGCCAGGACACATCCTTCTTCCCGCTCCAAACGGCAAGAACTCGAAATGTCGACCTTTATAATCAATTTCCGACTCCAAAAACCTCTCAGGGACAAAATTTGTGGGATCCTTCCAAGCACTTGGGTCACGGTTGGTGGCCCAGACGTTTATCAGGACCTGTGAGTTCCTAGGAACGGTGTAGCCTCGCAAGTCTACGTCGTTCTCAGCTTTGCGGGGAATCAAAAACGAGGCGGGTGGGTGTAGTCGTAAGGTTTCCTTCACTACTGCTTGCAAGTAAGGTAGTCTCCCAATGTCGGATTCTGGAACTAGCCCGCCTTCTCCGAGGATCTCCTCTAATTCAACTTGAGCTTTTGCCATCTTTGTGGGATTGCGAAGTAGCTCCGACATTGCCCATTCTAGCGTAGTAGATGTTGTGTCGGTGCCTGCTACAAACAAATCCTACGAAATATGGAATAACGGATTAATGTTCTAGAAAGAAACTGAATCTCTCTTTGTTGGGCTAGCTATTAAGAGGTTGAGATGCTAGATTCGTTGTCCAAGTACCAATTAGGCCAGACTAGTTGCATTTATAGGGGTGCATGTGTTGTTAACGTGAAATTCCAAATTTTGAATTGAGATCAACAAATCCTAATATACAAGCTAAGAGAGCCACCTATCCTAAAATAACTTTAAGATGGAACTACAGTATACTTATGTGCCATGCTTATGTGCATCATAGACTTTCACATGTTATTCCTATCTAAATTGGATTGGGTGAAGTACAACACAAATTAGACTTTAAGAAAATGGTGACGTTTTTTGTAACTTGAAAATTATGTACTTTTCCTATCTTCACGTGATCTTATCCCCCCAAACAATATCACCATCAGCAGTCAGCAGATATGGAAATAAAAGCTATGACAACTTTGCTAAGGCAAGGATAAAGAATGATTGCAAAATAGAGCATATTCTAGAGCCTCATGAATTTTGTTTATGTAACTTCAAAATAATGTACTCTTCATATCCACTAGCTACTTGTAGAAAAAGAGAGGATAACTTACCATAAGTAGGTGCTTAATATCATCAAGACTCAACTCAGAATCTTCTTCTTGGTTGATCTTGAGGAGTGCTGCCAAAACATCATCATCCTTCCGAGAATGGCGATCCATAGATAGCTTCTTCTCAATAATGCCATCAAAAACAGCAAAGAATTGGCGAAAATAAGCTTCTCCTTTCCGCCTAATACCAAGCAAATCGAACCAACCAAGAACAGGGAAGAAGTCAGCCAAGTTAGGCTTTCCATTGATTTCCATTAGACCCCAAACAACATCCTTGAACTCTTGGGACACTGCCGAGTTGTGGCCAACCAAGTCCATGGAGAAGAATGTATTCGATAACAAGTTGAGTAACGTCGTAAAGATTGCTCCACCAACCTCCACAGACTGACCACTCCTACAACGCTCCCCTACATACTCAATGAGCTCTTGAATCTTCTCCTGGCGCAAGAGCTCCGTAGCGTCTAAGCTTTTCTTGGTGAAGAGGTGGACGGCGCAAATCTTCCTCAAGCCGCGCCACTTGGGTGAAACCGGTAGCCAAGCAACGGAATGCTCGTAGTGGCTCATTACATGCGCGGAATCGGGAACTTTCCTACTAGAGAAGGCTAAGTCATGGTTTAGGAAGACGTCTCTCGCCAAATCTACTGATGAGACGACCACGGAAGTGAGACTGCCTAATTGGAGGCTCATCAAAGGGCCATAGATCGTTGAAAGGTTGGCGAGAGAACGGTGGGGCTTATCGGTGAGTTGAAGGATGTTACCGATAACAGGCCAGGGCTTAGGCCCTGGAGGGAGCTTGTGTTTGGTTGAAGAGCGGTGTTTGAGAAAATACAAGCATAGGCATGATAAGCAAACCAAGAGAGGAATTTGGTAATCCATAATTTGTTAAGTTGGTTATGTAATAGGAAAGCTCATTGAGTTTGAATATAAAGGCAGGCTCTAAAACAGGCTAACGTGATTTATGTGTCATGTGTTCACCACATCTTCAACCATACGTTGTGGTAGAAAATATCTTTTGCTACTACTTCCCAATGTACTGTATTATTAATAGGATATATAAATGTCCATATTGACAGCACTCATCACTGATATAGCTAGTGATATTTGCAAAGTACAAAATCATTGATTGAGTGGTATTTTGAAAGTATGATTGACTGATATTTTGAAACTAGTACAAAATCATTGATTGACTGATATTTTGAAAGTAGTAAAAAAAATCATTGAGTTTGATCGAAAGTAGTCCATTTGTTGCTCATTGAGTTTGAATATAAAGTTTCTAAAACAGCCTAACGTGATCCCTGTGTCATGCATGTGTTCACATCTTTAATCATACGTATAAATTGTGGTAGAAATATCTGTTGCTACTTTTCCAATCTACAATCAATAGGATAAATGTACGTGTTTACATGTACGTGGTTGAGAAAATAAACATATACATGTATATCACTGATTCACTGATATTTTGAAAGTAGTACAAAATAATATATATGTAATGTAGCACTGATATTTGAGAGTAGTACAAAAATATTTGGCTCTATATATATTTCGAATACGTGCTCTAAGAAATAATGTCGGCAGAGAATGGAAAGGGGGGCCTGATAAATCACGGTCAAGATGATGAAAGAACACAATTTTACCGCACAAGGATGGTGTAAGAATTGATGTACACTTGGGTAAAAGTTGTTGTACTCTTGCGAAAAAATTGATGTACCTTTGGATGAAGCTGACACTTATTTCACGCCCACTACAAGAGTGATTTTATATGCAAACAGCCAAAAAATTATGCAAACCTATTTCAAAATTCATACACGTACAATTCAAAAACCGTGCCCATTCTTAATAAAAACAATGCACATTCGACCAAAAAAAAAAATGCACATGCACTAGTTGCACACTTTAATTGGACCACTTTTAATACACACAATAGGCAAAATATATATAAACAACCATTTGTCCATTTCAAAACTCATGCACACATATATATTCTTAATAGAAATGATACACATCCCTTACAAAACAGATGAGCTTATGTGATAAGTTATTATGAAATGGGAAAAAAAACACATGTTTTAGACTTCCGAATCAGGACCTGTTCACTCACATCACATCTAAAGCTTCAAAGTTAAGCACCTTTAAACCCCCATAAATTAAAATGCACCTGACTCGACTCATGTAATCCTTCTTCATGATAATTGCTTTACATAAACTACTACTGATATGCTTTATCATATAAGCCTCACGGGCTCCAGAGTACAACTGAATTGGTAGCCCAAATGGCCTCTGCTTAAACAGTCTACTAGTGAAATAGTAGAATGCTGCAGTCTAAACTCAACCCTAAACAACCTAGCAATCAAGAACGAGAGGTGAAAATAATAGTCATCAATCAACAAACTGTCCGAAGGAAATTCCAAAAGTTACACAGCGAGACGAGACGAGTAGAGCAGAGACCTTGTGTAGCCTGCTTAGCCTCCTTAATCACGGTATGGTGTAAGATCGATGTTAAAGCGTTTCTTCCCCTTGCTAACTCGCTGTGACGGAAAGGGGAAAAAGATTTAGAAATTAGGTCCTCATGCAAATGCAGAAATATTGTATGAAGAATGGTATCAACATAAAAAACTATTGTTCTATTTACAAAAATCATTCTGCATTTGAAAGTAAATAAAATTATAGACAGGGAGAACCTCACAAAGCCTAAGTGATACTCAAGTGTCCAAATTCTCAGTTCTCATTCCCCTATGATGTTATATTACTGTAATTTTTATTAGGTTCCTGTACTTTATACTGAATTATTCCCGGTGTCCAACCATACATATCAAAGAAACTTACAGCAATAGCAACAAGCTCTTCTAGCAGCTCCTCCAGATTCCGCAGGGGCTGTTGACAAAGTTGAAAAAATGAGGCACAAAAACTAGAAACCTAAGCTTCAAACACAATTGCCAGTTTGTAACAGCCAAATTAATCAGATAGCATATTTCAAGACTCACCCATTGTGTTGGACCATCACAGGGTGCGCTTAAGGGATCATCATGAACCTGCATTTGGAAAGGAGCTTCTTAGTTGCTTCAAGCAATAGAACTATAAATTCAGTGGATAGTGTAAACAAGTATCCTTGGCAGTTCAAATTCTGCATGAGCAATAATTCAGTGTTTTGGATCTAGAGAAGGTGATTAGGTGAGAGAAATTACGCACTTAATAATCTCCTTATTTAGTATAGCTTTTTCGATTAATTAGCTCTGCAGATTTTGAAGTGTTCATGCATTCTTGATAAGATTTTAATTGAACACTGGCTATTGCTAAACGAGTACCACTTAACAGAATGTTAATGTTTTTTAGTATATAAGAGAAAAATTGAGACAGTATAGGTGATCCACAAAGAATCCAGATTGGTTATGATTGTTTTACCTCCATAAAGATTCCATCAACTCCAACTGCAACTGCAGTCCTTGCAATGCAAGGAATTAACTCACGATAGCCTCCACTGGCAACACCACCACCTTCCAGCTATTGAAACAACAAAAATTTCTAAGATTCTAAAAATAAGCAAATGGAACTCAACAAACAAGTAAACAAAAAATCATCATTGCCCAGTATAGTTGAGCGGGATCTGGGGGGTCAAGATGGGGGCACTAGAGGATGCGCTCGATAGACCTAAGAAAAACTGAAATTCAGCTATGTGACAATAATAACTGAATTTAGTTAAAATGCACCAAAATTGATATAAGGGGATAAATCCATCTCAAAGGCATTGTACAAAAAAAAATGCAGATAATAAGAACCAGGAAGAAGTTGTTGATCATAATCAAAGAATTTATGAACAGAATTTTTCAAGGATACTGTGATTATCAGCCAAAGACTAAAAGAGAATATTTTATCACCAAACATCATTCTAGCCATACACAAGTTCTTAGAGGAATTGCTGAAATTCTTCTACACTCGAGGCTCTTGTGAAAGCAGCATCTTTGTGATGGTGGCTGGCATTATGAATAAAAATCCATTTCCAATGCTTAAAAGCAATGATCTCTTGCCTATTAAAGCTTCATAACAATATTTTTTGGTCTTTTGATGATCACCAAACGCACATCCATCTATTATCATCATCTAATCTGAAAACCTTTCGAGGGCAATGCTTGGAAGTCATCATTCAAGGGCTTTTGTTTTCTCTTCTATAGAGGTGCAGGCTTATATACTTATACACTATAGTTGTGTACAAACTGGCAAGTGTCCATATGCAGCAAAAGGTGCAATTAACATGTTAAATAACACCAGTGAAATAACATATATTATATATAGGTTCAGGCATATTTCTGCACAAAAGAGAGTAGTGAGTGCAGCTATATATACTTTAATCATAGCAAAAGAAACTGTCCAAACCTTTTTCCCAGCAGGCTTCTGTAAAGAATGTGTTATATCAGCCAGCTGCAAGGAAATTACACAAGATTTAAAATGCAACAGAAAATATGTTTAATAGAAATCTGAGATCTGTATTATCATGAAAGGTCAGTGAATTGATAGGTAATCCATGAAAAGTCCACCAAGTATGCTCTACTACACTTTTCTTGTTCAAGTTTAACTTTTCATGTCAGTCGTAGATAATATTTTTCTCAGCAGATTAGCAATATTGCATTCAGTGCTACAATGAAATATGAATAAAACTCATAGCTGAAATGAGACTATGTCTGGCAACAGTTTAGATTAGGACTACCATGATATAGGATTAGGACTACCACTGCACATGTATATTAATGTCGGCGTTATTAATTTAGATAAAAATAGGTTGGATATTTTTTTTACAATATATACTGATTTAGTCATTCGTGTTAAAGTTCCTCTTTATAACAGCTTTATACTTACAACAGGGCAATTAGCTTCCCTCATCCACTCCAAATTTCTTGGATCGACGATCAAGTCATCTACATATAAAAAAAGAAGCATTTTAGTCTCACTACTAACACAGCAAGTATTTAGTAGGAAAAGTAATTGATAAATAAACACCTGTAAGAACCAAGTTTTATAATAAGAATGTGTATAGACTATAGACAAACAAAGCTTCCTTTCAATTCTCAAATTCAACGCATATTCATTAAGGTTTCAAAAAGAAGATCTTGATACAGGTTCTTTTGGTTACCGTTGAGCACCCTGGTTATATAGCAAAAAAAAATTTAAATAAAAAATTATCTGAAAACAAGATTTATTTTTAAGAACACCTCACCAATCCCAGAATCAAAGCCAAATAATATTCACCAATCATACGCTTTATATCCATAGCATACAGACATTTGAAGGAAATTGATATAATAAGAAGCATGCATGTACTTCAAAATTTTGCCTTAACACAATAGGCACAGCAAGAATCAGGTAAATGTCATGTCAGCTAGCATGCCAGTAAGTAGAACTTCTAAGCCTCTGGAGTATGATTTAGTTATTATGTAATGTCACTAGCATGGAAAATTCATGAAGATGCAACTCCTCCTGTAACAATCACAAGCACCACCACACAGAAGTAGCTATTGGCAAGATTATAACTAGGTGTGCGAATTACTAAAGCTATTACTAAGCATAAGTTGGTACAGGGCCTCAAGGTTTGATTGCTGAGCAGCAGCTTGTCAATGATCTCATATACTTGTGATCAAGGGAGCAGCATTCCTTGTTTCATTATGCTTTTAACATAGAAAAACTTCTTCGTAGAGTTTATAAATCTTGACATATTACTTGTGACTGGATTGAAGAAATAAAACTACCAGGAAATTGCATAGTAATAAAACAAAGTAGTATCAGGTATTCAGGCTCCAGAAAACTTACTATAGCCAAACATAGTCCCTCTTTCACAAACCATTACATTTTGATTTCCGGCCAGCCGTATTTTTTCAGCAGAATTTTCCATAACCTGGAGAAGTACAAATGAAGATTATACTGTTGTAAGTAGTGAACTGATCTGGGCAATGAAAGATTTAATGATTATGACCCAAAGGAATTCCACTTCCCCAGGATCAGAATAAGAAGAAACAATAGACTATTCTGCTCACCGAATGGGCACAGAATTGGCCTTTTTTTATGTTGATAATTTTTCCTGTTTTGGCAGCTGCAACAAGGAGATCTGTCTGCAATAGTAACAATCCTCCAAATATCAATGTGACATCCAGAAAGGATAACGGAAAAAAATAAAAAAAAATGCAGCAGAAGAAACTCAGCACAACCTGACGACATAAGAAAGCTGGAATCTGAATAATATCAGCAACTTTACCAACTGCTTCACACTGTAGAACAACAAAGACAAAAATGGAGTCAAAAAAGTTCAAAGTATTGGTTAGTTGAGCTTGAACATCATCTCTAGAGATTGTCTGCTTATTTAGATTGACAAGAATAATAAATTGCAAATAGATTATCGATGATACAAGTTGATTGCAATTGTTGGAGGAATCCATTTAACATCAAAAGAATACATCAACGCATTAAGAAGTCATTATCAAATTTAAACGTAAATTTCACTTAATGCATGTACACCAAAAGGTTTTCCCGCAGCAACTTAGGTGCATGATCATTTAGTAATGAGCACTTCACAATTTAAACCTATGCGAACAAAGGCAGTTTCCCCCTTATCTTCATCATGATATCACAATGGAAAAGTGCAGGAATGTCAAACGAAGAGGCAAGTTCACAAAATCCATGAATAGATGAGCATAGAAAAGAAAACCATTGGATATAAGAGTTTACCTGACTAGACTCATGCACATCAGTAACTATGGGAAGGTCATATGCTAATTTAACCTTCTCAAGGATCTGCAAAGCATTGGATCTAAAATTTAACATTTAACCACACTAAGAAAGAATTTGTCAAAGAGAAATGGATTACATCGTAATCTTATTCTCTACTGCCAACTATCTAGTAGATACTTCAAATCATTATTGACATGAGAGCCAACTTGCATTTGAAAGAATAAGAAGACATTAAAGCTTACGTAAAATGTGAACTCATCACTTGACTAATTACTTGACCTGGGAAAATTCAGGCAAGCTAATCAGAAAAATTATGATTCGATGAAAAATATGCTCTTCTTCAATATTAAATCAGAAAGCTCATATAATTTTTAAAGTTGCTCTTTACATTAAGCTCAGGAGATTGCTTCTCTTGAACAAGAAATGTTAACTCATTAACTTTTGAAGTTTAAGCACGTTATAGTTGAGAACAGAGGATAGAGGAGGCGAAGAATAAAGGTTCGGATGTTGTTAATCAACTTGGACCCAATCAGAATGGGGGCATAGAGGCTAAGAAAGAATAAGCTCTCTAAATAATATTTTCTCAAGAAAAAATAAAGAGAGCAGGTTACAAAATACTGTCATTGTTATATAAATAATCTTTATAATGGCTACATTGTTACTTCTTAACTAAGACAATTTTAAAATTGAAATCACATTTTCAGACATACATCAACATTAGACCGTTTATAGGATTAAAAAAAAACCAAGTAGGCAAAACAGCATTTGATGGAAACAGGATGAAGAATTGTCTACTGACCTTCAAGCCTTCATCCATACCAGGACCCCTGAATGACTTGGAGGAAGTCCTATTGGCCTTATCAAAGCTTGATTTGAACACCAGAGGTAGCCCAACTCTAGAATAACACCACGAACACAGATCTAAAGTTTGCCAAATTCAAATTGCATTGACAGTCCTAAGGTGCAAAAAGGATCTGAACATATACTAGATGGGTATGAATCATACTTTCCTGCTATGCACTTGATGTGCTTTGCCATCCGCATAATGTGATCTTCGGATTCAATGACATTTGGACCAGCAAGCAAGAAAAAGGGATCAGCTGCCTGTTTTTCATCATGTGAACCAATCACTTGAGATGTTTTTCACCAGATGCAACTAGCAAAGTTCAAATCGGAGAAACCATGAAACCGAATTTCGAGTAATAAATTTACCTTGAGCTGGTTATATAGCAGAGTGGAAGCCTCCATTTGCTCGTTGCTTACTTTCGTAGTTGCTGGGATCTCTGTCAAGGCAAAATCAAAGCTCATATCAAATTCAATCATCAGAGGACTCGAATTGTGATAAATTATGATCACAGATAAGACTGCACCGACATATAAAGAAGAGAGAGAGTATCAAGTACCAAAAACGCCCGACCAAAATTAAGAAATGTAATAGAATGCGAGATGGTGTAAGAGAAGAAGTGAACTTGGGAGAAGGAATTAGGGAACTCTTTATACAGCACAAGGAGATCCGAGAGCGAGGAACGAAGTTTGTCGTTTTTCTACTCTCTCACAATCCCCTTTAACGTCACAGCTATTTTAGTTTTACTCCCTATGATTCTATGAATCTACAAATTTACATTTGGGCCTTAAACCCCAGTCATTTACTTATGTTTGCTAATCCATATAACCATGTTTGTGAAGACCGCGTCTCTAAATGGTCGTATGTTCAAACGCTCTCTTCTAAAACTAAACGCTCTCTTCTGAAACAAGTGGATGCAATCTTCGTTGCCGGTGGTAACACCGGCTAACTCGGAGTCCGAGAATGAGGTTACGATGAAGGAGCCAAGTACGGATTGTCCCCCCGGAGATGAGGGGGTCGTGGAAGGATGTGGTTGTCGTTGGGGGTGCCTTCCAGCAAAAAACAACCATTGACGAGGAGTTCCTTAAAGGCAAAATCCAAATTCACTTCCCCAATGGGGAAGAAGAAGACCCCGCCATCTCAATTGCAGATGAAGTAATGGATGCACTAGCGTCGGTTTGGAAGTGGTCAGTAGTTGTTAAGCTACTTGGGCACCCCATTTCTTTTCAAATCATGGGAAAGAAAATTAGGGATATGTGGCGGTCGGATCAGTGGTACCAAATTCTTGATCTTACTAATGGGTGCTATTTGGTTCGGTTTGGTCGCGAAGCAGAGTACATGTCTGCCCTTGCGGATGGCCCATGGACAATTTTCGGACGGTGCTTAATTGTTCGAAGTTGGTCTCCTTCATTTCGTACAACTGAACCAATCAGGTCGGTTCCTACTTGGATCAGACTATCCGATCTCCCTGTTACGCTGTATGAAGAAAAGATTTTATTGAAGATCGCAACGGCTATTGGAAGACCAATCAAAGTGGATTAGAAAACCATGTATACCAACAAGGGAAGGTTTGCTAGGATATGTGTTGAGATTGATTTAGAGAAACCGCTAAAAGGATCGATTAGTATTAATGGTGATCGCTTCTTGATTGAATATGAAGGGTTACCAACAATTTGCTTTGATTGTGGACGATTTGGCCATGTTAAATCGAATTGTCCCTTTAGAGCAGAAGGAAGCAGACGGTCTGCACCTTCTACCTCTCAACTGCAAGATGTTGGTACTTTCGGTAGTGCTGCTGGTGAAAGTGGAAGCAAAGTTGTTGGTACTCTGTCTAGCAATAACCAGAGTGAGTGGCCGGGGTCTGTTCCGGCAGGGACGACTGGTGACGTGGTTACCGAAGCGAAAAAAGGCATATACGGGGAATGGATGAAGGTGGAAAGAAGGAAGGTCGTCACAAAAGGAAATAAACAGAATGCACAATCGATCAATCAACGGAAAGTCTCACCCAAGGATGGCCAACCAAGTACTGAGAAAGGGAAGAATAAAAGTGAGCAGGAACAAAGGCCTTTATTTCCTTTAGTCAACAGATTCGGTGCCCTTCAAATAGGAGAGAATGATTCTGCTGATCCTATATCCAAATCGGTCGAAGAAAATCTGAAGGAGATCAAAAATAAAGAGAAGGTTGCTACTAAAGGGGAACGTGTTTCTAGTGAAAAGGCTAAAGGTTGCGCGGGTTTAGCAGTTACTAAAAGTATTGGGTCCCAAAAAGAAACTAACATGGAAGAAGGTGTTGGGCATGTTGACGGGCCAACGGGCCATGTTGATAATCAACAGAAGTTCAATAATGGACTGGTTTAGAATAAAATCCATAGTGCTAAGAGGGCTATCAAAGTGGGCCGTCGAAAGGGAATTTTCACCCCGGCTAGCAATGCTCAGGGCGTGAGTGTGGGGCAGAATAAAGGCCCAACTGGTATTTTGACTAAAAGGCCGAGAACGAGTCCTGATCTAGGGACCGAGAATACTGTGGTGACCCAGATTGAGCAGCACAATCATTTTGTTTCGGATTGCTTTGATTCTCATGAAGGACGTCCGCCTGATCACCCCACATGCAATACAAGTCATCCGATTGAATCTCAAGCAAATAAGGACCAGTTCCTTGATCGCATCGATGTCGATGCTAGTATGGCGGAGAGCGACAATGCTCAAGGGCCATCTTGATTCCTTCTAGTCTCTTTTCTCTCTATCTTGTGTTTATGATGAATTTATTAATGTGGAATTGCTTTGGTGCAGGCAAAACGGGTTTTCGAAGAGCGATTCGTTATATGTGTCGGACTCACTCGGTTGATATGCTTGCTTTATTCGAGCCCCGTATCTCGGGGGAGAGAGCTGATCATGTTTGCAACCGTCTTACTCGTTCTGATTTCTCAAGAGTTGAACGTGTTGATGCGGTTGGGTTAACTGGTAGTGTGTGGTTTCTTTGGAAAGATTCGAGGATTCGCGTTGAGCGGATCATCAAGTTCCAACACTTTATTCATGTCACGTTTGCTGATTGGGACACTTCTGCTCACCTTTTTGTTGTGTACGGGCTGCAGTCTACTAAGCGTCGGGAAGATTTTTGGAAGGATTTAGAGGCTACGATCAAAGGGACTTCTGGTTCAGTGATTATCGGGGGAGATTTTAACTGTATCCTCCACAACAATGAGCGTGAGGGTGGTTTGGGTAGGCTTCATTCAGACTCTGTAATTTTCAATCGTTGGAAGAACAATTTGGGGCTCATTGATATGGAGTTCCTGGGACCCATGTTTACGTGGAGCAGGAGGTTGTCTTGTTAGTCGGTGGTGTCGAAGAGGCTTGATAGGGTTTTTGTGAACATTGAGGGACGATTACGCTGGCCGAAAGCTAGGGTGCGTCATCTTCCGAGGTTCTCGTCGGATCATAATCCGCTTTCGCTTTATTTTACTCCGAAGTTGGGGCTGAACAAGAAACGTCGTCCTTTCCGTTTTGAAGCCGCCTGGTTTTCCCACCCCGAGTTCATGAGTAAGATTAGGGAAAGTTGGTTATCTAGCTTGGATACCCCTGCTGCTCTCTCAGCTCTTAAAGACGATTTGGTGATCTGGAACAAAAAGGTGTTTGGGAACATTCATGCACGTAAACAAGCAATCTTGGGGCAGCTCGAGATTGTCCAAAGTAATCCTAATAGAGCCTTTTCTAGCACGCTTTTGGATCAGGAGGAACGCCTAAAAAGTGAGTTAGAGGTGGTGCTTGAACAAGAGGAGATCTTGTGGTTCCAAAAATCCTGGGAACAATGGCTCTTGTGTGGGGATCGAAACACTTCCTTTTTCCACACCTCGACCATTGTTAGAAGGAAACATAATAGGATTGAAGGCCTTCGGAATAGCGAGGGTGTTTGGATCGAGAAGAATGAGGATTTAGAGATGATGGCGGTTGATTTCTACCGTAATTTGTATACTACGGATACCATATATGGTGAGTCTGATTCAGCTTTGAGTAATGGGTTTCCCACGGTCAGTCAGGATGAGTGCGAGGAGCTGCTGAGGAATGTGTCTAAAGATGAGGTTTGGAGAGCGGTTAAACAAATGGGGCCGTTCAAATCTCCCGGTCTTGACGGCTTTCAACCAGGTTTCTACCAGAGATGTTGGGATACGGTGGGAGACTCCGTTTTGAATTGTGTTAGAGACTTTCTTTCGTCTTCTCACATGCCAGAGGGGGTCAACGATACACTTATTGTGTTGTTGGCTAAGACGGAGAAACCTGAGCTCCTTAGTCAGTTCCGACCTATAAGCTTATGTAATGTTCTTTATAAGATCGTTACTAAAGTCCTTGCTAATAGACTTCAACCTATTTTGTCGAACATCATTGGCCCTACTCAAGGGAGTTTCCTTCCGGGCCGTATGATCACCGACAACATCGTCGTTACTCAGGAGGTGGTGCACTCGATGAGAAGGAATAGGGGCGCTAAGGGTTGGATGATTTTGAAGTTGGATCTCGAAAAAGCTTGAGTTCGACAACTATTTAAGCACCTCTCATATAATATATGAAATTTGAAAGTCTATGTACCATTTGCTAGCAAATGTGTTTCCTCTGATCAAACCTAGGTTCTAGAGAAACAAGTGCAAATCAGGTTGGTTTGATAGTATTAACACCAACGAATTTGAACATAATAGAATCAGTTTTAGAAGTAATATTGTTCTTTGGATAATGGTAAATGTTGGTTTTAGAAGGACAGGATTAGATAAGGCTTACTTCTGTATTGTTTGCTTGAATGAGCACTATGGTCAAGATCTCAATCATGTCCATAAGCTAAACAAAAATTCTTATTTGTTGTCCTTTGTGAACAACCGTAAAGTGTTTGAGGTTTTCCTGTGTAGAAGTGAGAGGAATGATGTCTTACTTATAAATTTAACTAGGCTTATTCTAGAGATTAGGTTTGATGAGGCTTGCTATGACATGCATGTGAGATACAACATTATGTGTCTTGATGACCTGGAGAACTTGATAGATGGAGAAATAAACCATTGCTGTATTACTCACAAGATTGTTCAGGTTATAACTGTCAAAGTGGAACTTGTTAGCTTCAAAGAAAATCACGATAAATTGAAATGGGGTTTGCATTTGTAAATGTGGTTTTAATGAATAGCTATGCACATAATAGTATCTTCAACTAAGTGAAGATCATGGGCAATTTCATATATCTGATTGATATGAATATGATTGCTAATGTCAACTAATAAATGTTAGCTTGGCTGCTAGAACAGATGCAAGGATATATTATGGTCCATTCTTACTAAGCATTGTAGGACTGAAATAGTTTGAGATCAACAAATGAATCCCCCTTTCCTAGATATTGGCAGAAACTTCTTATAACAGTTGATGTAGAAAGATTATGTGCTTCAGACAAGGAGATCAAAGATATGAACTTGTGGAATTAGACCTTTATATTTGAACAACAGAAAATTTACTCTTTCAATTATGAATCTTTCTATTTTAGTCAAAAGTACTGCTTGGATGTTCTTATGAATCTTTAGGTCATACCCTTTTAAGGTGATTTCTTCCTCTTCCTCAATGTATTCGTTTGGGATGCATAATTGATAACTCGGATCTGCTATATCTAGTTATGACTAGTGTGTGTAAATAGGCTTCATTTGTAATTTACTGAGTTGATTTTTGGAATGTAACAGACTTTGTTCTCTCTATCAATGAAGTCTGTTTGGTCAGTCTTGCTAATGCTAATTTTCTCTCATCTTGCCTGATGATCTAGAATTGTTTGATTGCTTCTACTATGAGATTGATCTTCATTGTATGAAACTAGTGTATAGTGTGCATCTTTTGTGCTATGGTTTCACACTTAGGGTTCTATGTTAATCAATCATTTGTAGAGGTGTAAGGGAAACTCCTTTCTAGTTATTGGCTTCATAGTACAATTTAGTCTTTATGCAAGCTAGAACTCATAATTGAATGTTCAATTGTTGTGGTGTCTCGGACCTGAAAAACACCTACCAAACTATTACACGATAATGACCTCAAATGGTTTACTGAGTTAAGAATCATGCTTTTAGAAGCTATTATCCTACATTATAGAATGTAAACCCTATAAAGAATCCTAAAACAATAAAATTTAATACAATCTATCAAAAAAAGGATTCTGAACCTATCCCCTAAAAAATCAATACAGAGATATTGCTTACATTCAGATCAATTTGCTGCACCATTTCATCATAGGTTAAAAAATATGGAACTAACTCATAGGGCAAATGATAAGGTAGATACTTCAAAGCAGCCTTAAACACATCAACTGAAAACCCTGAGACCACTGTCTTATTCAGTTCAGGATCATGGCTAACATTGACAAATTGATGAAAGGTACCGGCAGCTATTACTCCTATTTTCAGTGCCTCCTTTCTCCCTCCAATATCCCATCCAGGTGGAACTTTCTGTTGTCCACCTGGCCAATAAATTGGCTCTAATTTAACAACCTCAGGATTAAAAGAGCCAATCTTTTTTGAAAATCCAGTTGTTGCAGACCCTATAAATTGATCATTTGTAGAGGTGTAAGGGAAACTCCTTTCATTGCAGACCCTATAAATCCAGTTGTTGCAGACCCTATAAATTATATGATGGGAATGCAAAACTTACCAACTTACACAATCTCCTTAGACAACTGGAAGTACTTGAGATACTATGATCATACTAAAGATATTCTTATCTCATCATGGCAGGTTTAAACACTTGACAAACTGTTTTTGATTAAAAATACAACTTTCAGGATGCTTGCTGGTGCTTTGTTTTTTTTTTAGTTTTTATTGTGCTGAATAGGGTTTTTTGGTTGGATGAGTGATGTTTCACTTTGAAACCCTTAGTGGATTGAGATATTTGGCTTTTTGAATTCACCTATGTTCAATTTAGAGGTTTGAGATATTTGGCTTTTTAAATGCTTTACTGATTTTTATGGCTCTGCACTCTAGATCTTTTTGAGTTGGGGGATTTATTTATCTTTTTGCAGGTGGGGATTCTTCATACTCCTTGCTACTCTGTGATCATGAAGAACATCAGCTTTATTCTAATTTACATGATCTTTTTTGGAACTTCCATGAATGCTTTATTTGATACTCTTTGATTTTGTTGGTTGTTTCTTGAGGTGTTTGATTCAAGACTGATTAGGATGTTAAAGGAAAATCAGTTAACAAAGTGGAATGAAGGTGACAAAACTACAAAAAAACACTAATGAATATATATATATATATAGCTTTTTGGCACACATAAAAAATTGAACAGAGGTGAATTAATTTGTTTTTCATAATCCATTCAAATTCATGTTCTTATTTACTATATGTTTCTTGTAAGTTATAATGTAAGAATATGAATTAATTTGTTTTTATTGAACAGAGGTGGACGTAGTTGTGGTGGACCAGGCGAGGGATGCAGATGCTGGTATGGTTGTTGAGGGTAGTGATAGAGCTGGCGAAGCTGTAGATGGCGATGATGTTTCGAGGATTGTTGGCGGGGGTTCTCCGGCTCATGCTGAGACGGGAAAGGACGATACTAGGTATGGTTGGGACGAGACAACCATGATGGTGCGTACCGTAATTTGTATTAATAATATGAAATTTGAATTGTGTACAATTGCATATATTAGTAAGTTAGTTACATTCCTTTATTTATGGATGTTAAGCTAATATGTATTTTAAAAAATTATATTAAATGGTAAATACAAATGAAAGAAGTAATAAGTATAAAAATAGTTAATACAAAAGCAAGAAAATGTAATTGCAAAATGAAGTATAAAAAGTGATTTCAAAATATAGCAATTGAAGGTAAGGCACAAAGTAAGAATTTTATGGAGTATTTAAATCAAATAATGAAAATCATAAACAGGCGTTTCAGGAGTTGAGTCGGGAGTTGCGTACTCCCAACGCGACTACACCTGTTGTGCCGAAGAAGAAGAGAACTAGGAATGCGAAGGCACGAGGTATACTACAGTCTGATCGTGCAGAGGCCCCTCCGCCAAAAAAGAGGGCTAGGAGATTAGGGGTTGATACGTTGATATCTGAGCTACGGCGGGACGAGGCAGCGCATGATGATGTGGATATTCAGATAGAGCATGACGTTGGTCCGTCTGCTCCGGTTGAGATTGCTGAGGAGATTCCGACGGACGTCGTTTTGACTGATCAGGCATAGGACGTCGATCCGTCTTCCCTTACCCCTACCCAACAGCCCACCCCTCGACTAGAGTCTGAGCACATTGATGCATTTAGTTTAGAGACTCCGATTGGGACCATAGAGGATCTTTCGAGGGACATCGATATGACTCCAGCACTTGCCTCGGTTTCATCTTCTCAGACCCCTCATATCCCGTCCCCTCACATCATACAGACTACAGTTTCTGAGCCTCCACTTCTTCCGCCTGCTGTTGTTCAGCCTCCAGTTGCCCCGGATCCTCCCATTGTTGACCCTCCTCCCGCTCCGGTCCCTCCTGTTGCCGACGTACCCATGTGGCAGCCAGGAGGACCACGTTTGGTTGTCCTCCTTCGACACTACCCCACTCATACTGCGTCGATATGGAGGTGGACTCCTCGAGCTGCTCCTGCCCCTCCTGCCCCAGCTGATCCTGCCCCTCCGCAGCTGCTCCGGCCCCTCCCGCCGCAGCCGATCCTCCTGCCCCAGTTGTAGACGACGTATTGGTGAGATTATTTACGAAGTTTTTTTTAATGTTTCTGTGTATGCACATAAATGAACTAATTGAAATTATTTTATTAATTGTGACAGTGGAGGAAGTTGTATAAGGCATACTCACGACCGTTGGATTGGACTGATATAGAGCAGCATAAAGTCGATGCGCCTGATACATGGTGGGAGATTGCAGGGCGTAGCGGGTTGAGGCAAGTTTGGTCTCTTGATTACCGCGGATCGGACCACGCCATCATTTCGGCCTTCATAGAGCGTTGGTACCCCGAGACCAACAACTTTCATTTTCCATGGGGCGAGATTTGGATCACGTTGCATGACGTGGAGCGCATTTTAGGGATTCCGATCGACGGAGAGCGTCTAGTCACGCAGTTTGAGGACACGGAGTTTTAGGCACGGGTCATGGATATGTTCTCGATTGATGCGCTGACCTTTCGCAGATATTCATCCGGTGGCATTCCGAGTGACGAGCTTAAGGCACATGTGATGCGGATGATTGCAGATGGGGTGGCCGGTCATTCGATATCTGCTGCATATTTGTTGTGGGTCATCGGTTTAGGGCTTTTTTGCAACAAGAGCACGAACTGTATTAGTATACAGTACTTACATTGTCTCATAGACCCCGACCGCACGAGTGGATATGCATGGGGTGCTGCGGTTTTGGCGAACCTGTTCCGCAAGATGGGTGTTGCGTCTCGACGAGATAGCAAGGGCGTTGCGGGTTGTATTCTCCTTCTCAGGGTAAGAGAATTAGTTTATATGTACTTGTATTTGTTTATGATTTTTTTTCTACGTAATCAAGTAATTATAATTTTTCTGTAGACTTGGATATGGCAGTACCTACAACATTTCCGAGGGCATCCGATACTGAGGGTAGATCTTTTGGTCGATACTCGCGCGGGTGCCCGAGCTAGAGTGGAGACGCGCTCGCCTCCGAAGAAGCCTGAGCGACTGGAGGAGATTCGGAAAGTATTAGACAAGGTCCGCGCTGATGAGGTAAAAAATAGACCAACAATATGTGAATAATAGGAAATGTGCAAAATGTAGAGCTTGTTGTTATATTTGACTTTTTTTTGCAGATAAAGTGGCATCCGTGGAGAGACATTGATTTCGATTCAGAGCGTTACCGGATTTCCAGGTTTCGAGGGGTGCTTGAGTGCTTTGGCACACGAGAGGTTTACATGCCCGATAGGTGGTTGCGTCAGTACTTCCGGGTCCAGTGCATACCTGTTGAGCCCATTGTGCCGGATACAGAGGTTCGTGGCACGTCTTGGCGCAAGTATGAGGTGAGTTTTACGGACGATCAGCTCTACTGGAACCAGCGGTACGACCACCTCATTGACCTTGAGCAGCACCCTTTGGCTTGGTATGCTTATCAGGCGGACCTCGCCTACTGGGATTGGTTCGATGGAGTCACACATCCATATGTCGATCCTAGGTCAGAGCGCCAGGACCGTCCTCGCGAGCCACACACCCACCTGGATGCCGTAGTGGATGCTGTCATGGTAATCTAAAGTTTCGACAATAATTTAATTCAATTAGTAATCGTTTTAGTATGGTATTATACCTAAAAAAATGCCTTAATTTATGCAGCGACAACAGCAGGTCGTTGGATACGCGTTGGATGCTTTGGGAGGGATGCCCGCTGATCATCCGGCTAGGTTGTACTTGCAGGACATGCTGAGCATATTAGGGGACGACCGTCCACCACTTCCACCTCCTTTGAGCAGGCCGTATCGGGGTTCTACATATGAGCGGGGCGAGGGTAGTGGATCTAGATGATTCTACATATGTGACAAGAACTGGTTTAATTGGTGTCATGGTTTATTTGTATAGCACTTGTGTAATGCTTTGTTATGTTGATATGGCATTGTTGAGTTATGAGGAGATGTATTAGTTGGGATTTGGAAGAATGCTTCCAATGTGACATTTTGTAATACATTGTTATAACACAATATGTGGTAATTTGCTAATTCCAAGTACTGTTGCAAGGTTCCAAGAAAATGGCATTCAGATGATTGAATTCCTTGGGAGAATTGTTGGAAAAGTTGCTGATCTGATATCGCCTTCCTGGTTGAAGTTATTCAATGCTAGTGAGTTTAACCAGGTAAGTTGTTGCACTTCTGCCTCTATTACTGCTTTGTTTTGTCTGGATAACTAGGATCTTAATCATCAATGTTTTGGTAGATTAATAGTCTGATGTTATACTACATACCTCTTGAAATTAATTGATTCAATTCACCATTTCCAAAAGAATATGAGAACTAAGATGTAGATAATCTTAGTTCAGTTTTTGCAGGCTCCAGGGGGGTCAATGAGGAGATAGCAGCTTTTGTCAACATGGCGCTTTGCCCTTTTGAAGCTGTCAAAGTTCGCGTTCAAGCACAACCTTTGTTTGCAAGAGGCGTGCTCGATGGCTTTCCCAAGTTGTTTGCATCAGAAGGCATATATGGGTAAATAATCTTGGAGCCTAGTTTGTTATTTCTACGCTTTAATTTGTTGGTTTTACATATCTTTCATCTTTTCCTTGCAGCTTTTACAGAGAGCTCATTCCACTTTGGGGTCGAAATCTTCCATGTAAATCAAAAACCTACGATACCATTTTGAGTTTAAAATATGTTGCTGTCCAACTTTAGTACCATTCCATATGTGTAGGACGGGATTCAATTGCATGCGTATCTCCCCTAGCTTAGAGATAGATCTAGATTATAGAATGATTCGATGTACTAGCTATAGTGAACTTAGTTATTTAGTTTATCAAACAATCACCAGAGTTTGGATTTTTTATCAATCATATTTTAACTTATACCTTAACACTTTTCTGGGGCAGTTTCAACTGTAATGTTCTCAACATTTGAGCACACCGTGGATTTGTTGTATCGGAATGTGTTGAAGAGCAGAAAGGAAGACTGCTCAAAAGTAAAGCAGCTTGGAGTGACATGTTTGGCTGGATATACTGCTGGAGTTGTTGGTTGTCTAGTGTCTAATCCAGCTGATAACATCGTTTCGTCTCTATATAACAAGAAGGCAGATAGCCTCCTAAAGGTGAATATATCACTGGCTGCATTTCGTTATATGTATATTAGAAGGACTTGCCTTGAAATGATTTTCTCCTGAACAGGCCATCAAACAAATTGGATTCGTCAATTTGTTCACAAGAAGCCTTCATATACAGATTATACTGGTCGGACCAGTTGTTACCCGCCAGTGGTTCCTGTATGACTCCATCAAAGTGCTAAGTGGTTGTCTAAGAAATTGTAGCTTTAAAGTGATTGTGGAGAGATAGTTGCACAGTCACAAGAATCATATGATCATGCTGTAACACTGAGGGATGACCAGAACCTCTTATTGTATTATTGAATCCCTTGATATGTTTGATGTTCAATATCTGGTTCATTGCAGAACATTGCATTTTCAAGTTGGGAATTGTATAGTTGAATTTGTAGCCGAGTGAGTATGAGGTTAGGCCTAAGGTTCTTCTTATGTGAATCAACTTCACACTGGACTTGAGATTGCAGTGGTCACAATGTTACTTGATTTGCCTGTGATACTTCTTTCTTTAAATTTTATGATGGTCCAATTATTTTGTGAAAACCTTTGGCATATCTTTCTGATGGTCCAACTCTCTGATCTTTAAACTGAATCTGTCAATGGTTTGTGGTGAATCTGGTTTGTGGTTTGTGCTGAACATGCTCATTTGTGGTGATTCTGGTTTGTGGTGATGCTGTCACTGGTGTTTTGTTATAGGCTTACCTTACGTTTCGTGAAGCGTACGCTTCATGAAGCGCAAGGATTACCAGAAAACGTCACTGGTGTTTTTGCCTTACGCATCATGAAGCGCACGCTTCATGATGCGTAAGGCTCATGAAAAAAAGGGGTGGCTTTCACTCGTCCCCCGTTTCGAACCCTAGACATACTCCTCAAACGCGTGTACCTAGACCAAGTGTGCCGCATTGGCTATCGATTTATATAGGAATAATTTTAATTTTCACATAACCCAGTTTCGATTGGGTTTGGTCCGGAATTAAATTAAACCGACCGGTTCACCTATTTTTAGGGTTCGAATTACAAAAATAAAACCGGTTCCTAAGAGATTGCACTTTATATAATTTTATGGATCTATAATAAATGAATTTATTTATATTTTAGGGTGTGAACCCTTATTAATCATATTAAAACTTTAATATAACCGAACCGGCCTCAAAATAAACTGTAAAAATAAAAATTGTTTCGGTTCTTGAAATTTCATGTTGGACCAGTTATTACCATAATTTATTTTAAGGTTCTGATTTATGGTTAGGTTTAGGGTTTAGGGTAGGTTAGGTTTTAGTTAGGGTTTATAAATTTAGGGTTTAGGGTTTTGCGATATGGTTAATCTTATTGTTTAGGGTTTAGGGTTTAGGGTTTAGGGATTTGATTTAGGGTTTAGGGTTTAGATGCAAATATGTTATTGGGTTTAATATTCATAATCAGTTACCTATAATATTAACATAAAACGATATTTAGCATTACACTCCTAAAATGCGCCAAATATCCATTACAAATACTACCGCTATTTGACATTTCATGTTACAAGGTCGAAGGTTTAGATGTTATGATTGGTTACAATGACATGGTTTTAAGGTTAGTGTATATGTTATGGATATATTGTATATATGTCATTGTGAATATGTTTTGATGGATGATGCTTGTAAGATAGGGTATTAGGGTTTAGGGTTTAGTTTTATGTTTAGGGTTTAGGGTTTAACCTAAACCATATTAATAACAACAACTTCACCCCAAGTATATAACACTTTAACCATAGATTATGTTCATTATATTCATCTAAAACGTATATCGTAAACCCTAAACCCTAAACCCTAAACCCTAAACCCTAAACCATAACAATAAGTATATAACACTTTAACCATACATTTTGTTCATTATATTCATCTAAAACGTATATCGTAAACCCCAAACCCTAAACCCTAAACCATAACAATAAGAGTAACCATATCACAAAACCCTAAATCCTTGTCAAGAAACATAACAAAGTAAACCTAACAAACCCTAAACCCTAAATTATAAAAACTACCCTAAATTCTAAATAAAACCTAACAAACCCTATACCATAAACCTAACCATAAATCGGAACCTTAAAATAAATTATGTTAATAACTGGTCCAACATAAATTTCAAGAACCGGAACAATTTTTATTTTTACAGTTTCTTTTGAGGCCAGTTCGGTTATATTAAAGTTCTAATATGATTAATAAGGGTTCACACCCTAAAATATACATAAATTCATTTATTATAGCTCCATAAAATTATATAAAGTGCAATCTCTTAGGAACCGATTTTATTTTTGTAATTCAAACCCTAAAAATAGGTGAACCGGTCGGTTTAATTTAATTCCGGACCAAACCCAATCGAAACTGGGTTATGTGAAAATTAAAATTATTCCTATATAAATCGATAGCCAATGCGGCACACTTGGTCCAGGTACACGCGTTTGAGGAGTATGTCTACGGTTCGAAACGGGGGACGAGCGAAAGCCACCCCTTTTTTTTCTCATGAGCCTCACGCATCATGAAGCGTGCGCTTCATGAAGCGTAAGGCATTGTACTTTACTTGCTTTAAGGCTTGCGCTTCATAAAGCGCACGCTTCATGAAGCGCAAGTTCTCTGTTCCAGTATCCAGAAAATCTTCTGCGGGCGGTTGCAGATAACTCTTCATCAGCCATGATCCTATATTTACGGAAACGATCTGCGATTTCCGTAAGTTGCCTTGATTTGGCTTTGTTTTGGCGTACAATTTACCCGCTAAAATCAAACCATGGCCAATCAAATCCACTCTTCTTATAAAAACTTCACCCCACCTCTCTAAAACCAGTTGTCTTCAACGCTTCTTCATATCTGCTATATCTCCATCAATGGCATATCCTAATCAAGATGATTTTCGCAAGCACTTGGAGGATGTACAAGAGATCTGTCTCTTCATTCGGGAGCTAATCAACAAAAAGGAAGTCGGCTTGAAGAATGTCGGGAAACACCTTGCCCGACTCGGTTACTTCACAACACTAGAGAGAATTTTCAAGGAGGAGATGGAACTCCAAGAAATTGCTCTCTTCAATGCCGAAGCAAGGGCCAACAGAAACCCTGAGATTGAAGTCCCGTCATACACTGATTTGCGCCTAGTGATGCACGAGGAAGAGGATGATGGTTTCGATCCAAACAATCCAATAATCATAGACTAGATTTCTATTAGTAATTTGTTTAGGGCTAGATTATGATTTAGTAATCTGTTTTAGACTAGGTAGTTTATGCACTTGTTGGCTTCTAATATGAATTATGTTGCCCTCTGTTTAATGGAAATTTGATTCTCATGGTTTTACCAATTGTGTTACCTTGTCTAAATTCATGCTTTATCCCGTGGTTTTTATCCGATTGCATATGTCGAAGAAAATGGCAACGATGTTTGCCCAGCTACGAATCCAATACAACAGGAAGGCATGCTTGATTTTGTCACTGGTGCTTTTTATACGCTTGACTTACGCATCATGAAGAGCACACTTCATGATGCGTAAGTCTTATCAGAAAACGTAGTGGAGGCTTGCCTTGCGATCATGAAGCGCGCGCTTCATGATGCCTAAGGATTATGAGAAAAAGGGGGTGGCTTTCGCTCGTCCCTCGTTTCGAACCGTAGACATACTCCTCAAACGCGTGTACCTGGACCAAGTGTGCCGCATTGGCTATCGATTTATATAGGAATAATTTTAATTTTCACATAACCCAATTTCGATTGGGTTTGGTCCGGAATTAAATTAAACCGACTGGGTCACCTATTTTTAGGGTTACAATAACAAAATTAAAACCGGTTCCTAAGAGAATGTACTTTAAATGATTTTTGGGATCTATAATATATGATTTTATTTACACTTTATTATGTGAACCCTTATTAATCATATTAAACCTTTCATATAATCGAACCGGTCTCATAATAAACTGGAAAAATAAAAATTGTTCCGGTTCTTGAAACTAATACGGTTCTTGAAACTAATCCCAAAAATGTATTACAAATAAAACTAATACGGTTCTAACTAATGACATATATTATCAACTTCAAACAGCAACATTTGGTTCAAGATTATGGGTAATCCGCTTCTCGCGCCATTTTACCATTCTCTGTCTAAACGGCTCATCCCACCCGTTGAGGCTAGGTTGATGGCTTCTTGTCCAATCTCTCGGCGGAGGAGGAAGTGGGGAGTCGTCGCTCAACCAGACTTGCAAATTAAACACATAATATATTACCGAGTAAAAAAGTATAAGTGCTAATTTACTTTTATGATAATAATGTATGACTCACAAGTATAAAGTGATCTCTGTTTCCCACGAGCGCTATGGCATATATCTTCGCTGGAGGGGACCGGTTCTCCCCTCTCTCCTGCATCGGCAAGCATGTATGTGATCCATCCCACGACAACAAAACAACTGCAACCTGATGTATTGTGGCAAAGATCAAACTGGCTATGGGCATCTCCATCCAATATCTTTGAGCACAAGGGCTAACCACATACGGCATAGTATCCAACATCTCATCAATAGGAGATTTGTTCCAAATAGGCTCATATACATATCTGTTCCTCCTCAACTCGGTTGTCAACTCCAACCGAACTCTGCGGTACTCGCCCTATAATTGTCCCAACAACACGGCGAGTGATCGATAACCGCAATGCCCATCTGCCATTACATCCTGCACCTGATCAATGTAAGGAAACATGAAGTCGTTGACATTGTCAACTCCAAAGTTGAAATCCATCCACATCTTGCCGCCCCTCTCTTCTTCTATACTTGTCCTCGTCGCAACTTTTTTCGGGGCCTTGTTGGTTGAGCCCTTTGGCCTTCCACACTTTTTGGTGGGCAATGAAGTTTTTACTTGGCTCTCCTTTTCCTTCTGTTGCTTCTCCTTTTCATATGCCTCCATCCGATGCTCAAGCAAAGTATTGTTCCTCTTTGTTGACCACTTAGTGGACCCCTTTGGCCGTCCCCTCTTCATAGCATCTATCTGCTTAATCAAAGACGACTCTTTTCCAAGCACATTGTCTACAAACGACTCTGTGATCGAGTACACATGGTCATATGTCAATTCACCCCGACGCTTCCTCTCCACCATATCTTCCCATCTGATCTCGGTAAGTTTTTTTGCCTCTTTGTCTTCTATGGGCATACGCTTCGGATCAACTCCATCCCATACCACCTGATGCCAAAATGGGTGTATGTCACCTGGCGGGATTGGCCGCTTAGTTAGAATGGCTTGGGCAATTGTATGACGACAAGGAAGACCCATGCACTCCAGTACCCAAAAATCAGCACACTCTTTCTCTAATTTTCCTTCAGCGGCGTCCCTGTTCAGGTCGTAGTACATATTCAACAACTTCATAATGCACAAAGTTGACACTTTGTAAAATAGGCGCATGAATATCGTCCTAACTCGACTAGGGACACTATTCAACTCAGTTGGAATCTTGCTACGTGACATCTCCAGATCCCCCCTTATATCATTAACTTGAGACTGAATGTGATTGTGGATCCTTCCGATCACTGTGTTGAAGCCTCCTCGAGAACTGTCAAGTATTTTTTAAGCACGCTGTGCATTCCCTCCGCCCTGTTTCATACATATTAGTATTATGTACATTACAAATGTGTAAATCACATAATTTGAACAACCAAAAATATGTAAAACATTAAAACGTGTGTACTTGTTTGTTGTTCTCGTTTCAAAGTGGGTATAATGATCGGTCCATGCTCTAACTATCGACTTCTTGTAAGGCTCGAGCCACGACCTCTCAACATACTTCATCAGCCCTGGCCAATGTTGCTTGACTCTTCTAAGCCTTTCCTCGTATTTTGCCTTCGTTGTCGACATGAATATGCCCCAACATCTATTAGCAAACCTTTTCGCCTTTTCTTGGTCCCTTAGGATACCTATAGCGTATGCTAATATGTTGCCCTTAACATGCACCCAACATAGAATATGTTTGACTTCCTCTCCAAACACAGCGTCCTTTGCGTTAATTATTGCCCTCTCTCAATCTGTGACAATCGCATTTGGCATCGCTCCCACTTCCTGATACAAACGCCTCAAACGCTTCAACATCCATGTATAACTAGTTGTGTTTTCTCTTGACAGAAATGCAAAACCGATGTTGAAAGATTTGTTAGTACATGTAAACCCAACCATCTGCAGCAAAGCCATGTCGTACTCGTCAATACATTAAACAATTATACAACTTTACAAAAACAATATTTGCCTCAATATATAGAAAAAAAACTTAACAGATTGTACTTGTTGGTCTTATATGTGTTGTCCATAATGGCGACATACGGAAACAACTTCAGTAGATGCAGCGACGTGGGGTGCACAAAGAAGAGGATATCAATATAATCTGAATCACCTATCCTATTCGGAAATACTCTATAATTGTTTCTTTGTAGAAAATGCAGTGCATATTGGGTGGTTGTCAGATTTGCACTATCCTCTTTCAAATACCGTGCCCTCAAATTTGAAACTTGCTTCCTTGATGTCACATTTCCGGGGTAAAGATTTCTCAACCGCTCCACTATACGAGCAGGTGGCACATATATATATAGCTCAATTCCTTCACAAGCAATTTTTGTGCTTCCGTCATTCGGCCTGAAAATGAATTGCCAAGCAAACTAGTGGGGAGGTCGTGGTTGTGAACTCCGCACACAACCGTTAGTGCCCACTTCCCGGTCGATTTACTTCTAACGCCAAGCAACTCGAATTTGCATTTGCACTTTGTGTAAAGGGTTCGCACCTGAGGCGGTGTAACAGTAGGGATGCAATCACCCTTCTTCCCAGGTCTATACATACCATGCCTATGACATGCTAGCCTGACCAAATTTTCATTTGACGTTTTTATAGGCAACGCCATATATCTTTCACGCCCAACTTGCCTAGCCCAGGCTATCATTTGATATCGACTATCCCACACCCCATCGTGATGAAAGTCAACAGAAAAATCTCCCCCGTTTACCTATTTATAAATTATAACTACTTTCAATTAAACTGCAAATACACAATATGTTTTTAACAATAACATCTTTTTTACTATTATTTTCCATTCAACTCTACTCTATTGAATAGCAATAATATTATTTCTAAAGGTATATAATCTGTACAAATGTATAAGATTAATAATTTAATTTTTTTTAATTTACAAATACAAATACGATAGCTTCAAATGTTCAGAATATAAAACAATAAACTGCAATTTATATTTCAAAAAACTTACCTCGAATATGTCGTTTTCTTCTTCATCAAAGTCTATTTCTCCTCCTCCTCCTTCTTCAAAAGATGATGATAATTCTTCATAAGATGATGATGATTCAGCTTCATACGGTTCATCTGAAAAAGGCAATTCCGTCGATGAATTTTCTTCATATGAGCTATTGGATGCCATTGTATTTTGTGAAAGTTGTGTTTCTTAACTCATAAACTTTTAGATATATGAATATATATAGGCCTTAAATGTTTGTTATTTAATCTATCTTATGATACAAAGATATAAATTAGATATGAAAATAATTTTTTTCCCAAATTTATGTAAACAAACCTAATTTCACGGCGGCGTTGGCGTAGCGGGAAAAAAATCCACAAACCCTAGCGCTTCACGAAGCGCACGCTTCGTGAAGCGCAAGCTCAGGGTACCACCCTCGCAGAGGGCACCCTTTGGGTCATACGCTTCATGAAGCGTATGAAACCGTGTGCGCGAGGCGTTTTTTTCCTGTGCATAAGGAATCCGCCTTATCCATGACAATAAAATCCCACAAAAAATCCACTTCTATGCAAACTATGGTAACAAAAGATTCTGAATTTAAACGTGCTTAGTTGATTTCAGAAAGCGTACTCCCCAAGCAAACCATTCCCACGCCCCAACCTACGCCCTCACCCTATCCAAACCACTCTCTCTCCGTACCAGAAAATACCACGCCGCCCACACAACCGCCCCACCCTCACCACCAGCCGCAACCACCCGCCCTTGAGAATAAACCGGATGGAGATCCTCCCCGTGACACATGGTCGGAGTGTTTTAATGTCGAACCGCCGGATGGGACCCCTTCTTTTAGAGCTTCCATGGCTGGCCAACATCATGACAATGGAATTTCTTCCAATATTGACGGAGCTTCAACAACTCCTATGTCGAGTCTCAATGCCACCGAGACTCAATAACGCCCTTCAGCGACTCTCTGAGTTGTCTAGATCTATGCCTTATCCGTTGTCGGTTCCTATGGACCCATTATTGGATACTATAAACTCTGCTATGGTTTCTATGAATAGAATGAATCTTCTTCTTTGGAATGTTCGAGGCACAGGGGCCCCAAATTTCCGTACGGCTCTTTATGATCTGGTTCGTTCTCATAATCCGACAGTCATTGGTCTTGTGGAACCACGTATTAGCGGGGAACGAGCTGATGAAGTATGTCGTCTGATTGGTTATGATGGTATCTTAAGAGTTGAAGCTCGTGGCTTTGCTGGTGGTATATGGTTACTATGGAAAACTAATGATGTTGTGGTAGTTCCTATCTCTCTCCATCAACAACATATCACCGTGGAGGTTCACTGCAGAAGTTAGGAACCTTGGATTTTGTCCGCGGTTTATGCATCTCTGCAACCGAGCTCAAGAAAGCACCTTTGGAGGAATCTGGAAGCTTTTGCTAGAGCTAACAGTCAGCCCTGATTGCTAGTTGGGGATTTTAATGCAACTTTGCATGTTGATGAAAGAACCAACTCTTCGGGTGGATCTAATGGCGTGTCCAACTCCTTTCGATCAATGGTGGATACAATACAACTTGTTGATCTGGGTTTTCAGGGTCCGCGTTTCACATGGTCCACGGGGCGAACTGTTGCATCTTATAAGGCGGCTCGACTTGATAGAGGATTATGTGATGATTCTTAGAGGCTACGGTTCCCCAATGTAGTTGTTCATCATTTGACTGCTGCACACTCTGACCACCTGCCTCTTCTTATTAACTTGGATATTGATGGGCCAAACAGGTCTCTCGGCTCACGCCCCTTTCGTTTCCAAGCTGCATGGATCCTCCACGATAATTATGCTAAATTTTTTGATGCGCACTGGAAGCCGGATTTGGGCCTCAATGAGTCGTTGACCAAAATTGAGGAAGACCTTGGGCATTGGAACCGTCTGGTTTTTGGTAATATCCTCAATAGGAAAAAGAAATTATATGCAAGGTTAGCGGGTGCACAAAAGGGGATCGCGCGGGGCCCTTGTCAGTTCCTCCTTGATCTCGAAAAGAAACTGAGGGCAGAGCTTGAAGAGGTGCTTCAGTATGAACAATTACTATGGTTCCAAAAATCGCGATTGTCCTTTCTGATTGACGGGGATAGAAATACGCGTTTTTACCACCTGTCTACTGTCATTCGACGCCGAGCTAATCGGGGCACCATGCTGCAAGATTCAGATGATAATTGGGTGATGGATGAGGATCAAATTAAGTGTATGATGCTTAACTTCTTTTCTACTTTGTACACTGAGGAACGCCCGATGCATGAAGAGGTGTTGAGTCTCCCTGGAATTGCTTTCCCGGTTCTACCACCGGCTATGCAGGCTAGCCTTGATGATTTATTCACGCCTAATGACGTTTGGGAAGCTCTTAGGGTTACGGGTCCGTACAAAGCCCCCGACCCTGATGGTTTTCCGGCGTTATTTTACCAAAAACTTAGGTCTAAGGTAGGACCGCAACTCTCGACTACGGCTTTGCAGATTGTAAACGATGGTGTGCTTCCTGCAAACATTGCTAACTCACTCATGGTTCTCATTCCGAAAAACTCGACACCGACCCAAGCTGCTCATTTCCGTCCTATCTCACTGCTTAATGTGGCCTTTAAAGTGGCAACTAAGATGATCGTGAATAGACTGAAGCCGGTTTTGCCCCTTCTTATCTCTCCTATCCAATCGAGTTTTATCCCGGGAAGGCAGATCGTAGATATGTCGTGATTGTGCAAGAAGTACTCCATTCTATGTCACGATCTCATAACGGGGGAAAGTTGATGATCCTTAAAATTGATTTTGCAAAAGCATATGACAGAATTCGCTGGTCTTTCCTTCGGACTATTTTGTGTGAGGCTCGTTTTCCGAAAAGATTGGTTGACATAATTATGAGGTGCCAATCTGAGGGTTACGCTGAGATTCTCTGGAATGGTGAGAGGGCAGGTTCGTTCGTTCCTACAAGGGGGGTCCGTCAAGGCGACCCGATGTCCCCTTATTTGTTTGTTTTATGTATGGAATACTTGTCGCACATTATCCAAGCAGTTGTTGAGTCGGGTAGGTGGAGGTCGGTGATTGAGGGTGGTGTTCAACTATCACACTTATTTTTCGCCGATGATCTCGTTTTATTTGCTGAAGCATCTCCTGACCAGGTCTTAGTTGTTAAACAGATCCTGAAGCAATTTTGCAGCTTCTCTGGTGAAAAGGTGAACTTTGACAAAAGTGCTATGATCTTTTCTAAGAATGTGGCCCTCCCTGAACGCAATTCCATTGCAAGTGCCCTTTCCATTCCGGTTGTTGATGATCTGGGATCTTATTTGGGCGTTCCTGTGGGATGTGGTCGAATGACAACAAGTAGATATGACTTCCTGTTGGAAAAGATCACAGCAAGGCTTCAGAGTTGGCAAGCTAAATCGTTATCCTCGGCGGGCCGGGTCACTTTGGCAAATTCGGTCCTTTCGAGCATCCCTATTTATACTATGCAGGCGGCCTTTGTGCCAAGATCGGTTTGTGACAAAATTGACCAAAAAAATTAGGGACTTTGTCTGGGGTTCTACGTCGGAAAAACGCAAGGTTCACTTAGCTTGGGACAAAATCACAACAGATAAAAACAGAGGTGGCCTGGGTATCCGCACTATGAGACATTCGAATACCTCGCTACTAGCCAAGCTTGGTTGGAGGACTTTACAAGAGCCACAATCTCTTTGGAGCCGTGTCATTCGGGGAAAATATTGTGCAGGACGTCTCGACTCTGACATGTTCAGGCCTTTTGCTCGGGCTTCCAATGTTTAGGTTGGTTTGGTGCACAACGCTCCTCTTCTAAGGAAAGGGCTTAGTATGGCAGTTGGTAATGGTCAACGCACTTTCTTTTGGACCCATTCCTGGTTGGAACCGTATCCTTTGAGTGATGTAGCCCTACAAGTGGTTCCGGAGGATATGCTGGCCTTAACAGTGGCGGAATATTGGACTACTCAGGGATGGCGTTGGGACCTTCTTACACCTTTCCTTCCTCACAATATCTTGCTCAGGTTACAATCAGCAAGTGCTTCTGTTGATCATGATGCACATGACTCCTTTTACTGGCATCTTGAGAAGTCGGGGAATTTTTCTTCTCGATCGGCCCGTGCTTTGTTAGCTTCAAATGACATCAGTCTGGTGGCT
Organism: Fallopia convolvulus; assembly: GCA_964016875.1. Lineage (NCBI taxonomy): Eukaryota > Viridiplantae > Streptophyta > Magnoliopsida > Caryophyllales > Polygonaceae > Fallopia > Fallopia convolvulus. Next base: position 12,485,444 of record OZ024724.1, on the reverse strand, counting down.
GATATTTGGCCCAAATTTTGGAAATGCCCTGCTCAACAGAGAGCACGACATTTCTTATATTTAACTTGCCACAATAGCATTCTTTGCAATTCGAACAGAGAATGCCGACACCTTGCCTCGACCTCTGTGCGCCCGAGATGCCCTGCTATAGAGACGCCTTTACATGCCCTGCGTGATTGCTCTGTTATTTCTGATGTGTGGAAAGCGCTTGGAGGAAACCAACTCCCTGCTACCTTCTTTACTAGTCTAGATTTGGTGCCTTGGATTCTCGATAATGTGCAGTCAAAAGATGGGTGGTGTACGTTGTTCGCAATGGCATGTTGGCATATTTGGAAAATCCGGAACAAGTTGGTTTTTGAGGGAACTGATGATCATCTTCAACTTACTAGCATTATATGCTCTATTACCCAAGCTTATAGTTCAGCTGATGCAAAGAATTTTAGGCTTCGGGTTTATGCGCCTCCTCCTTTGCCTCGGCTCAAGGACTGGAAGCCCTACAATTCGGGCTGGATAACGCTTAATTCTGATGGCGTTTCTAAGGGCAATCCTGGTGCTGCTGGTGGGGGGGGCTGCTGCGTAATTCAGATGGCCAATTTTTACGGGCTTTCACGTTCAAATGTGGGGTATGTGACACTTTTAAGGCTGAACTTTGGGCAATCTTCTATGGACTACAACTTGCCAGCTCTTTGCGGATCCCCCGACTTGCTGTTCAAACCGATTCTTTGGAAGTTTGTAACTTGCCGTTGGCTACGACCATGAAGCCACACCGTGATTACCATCTCCTCAAGCAGTGTAAGATGCTTATGGTTGAAGATTTTGAAGAAGCTGTCATTTATCATGTCAACCGTGAAGCTAACGCTACAGCAGACCTCTTGGCAAATTGGGCGCTCTCTACGCCTCGTGCTTATATTAGTTATTCTACAATTCCTGATGTTATTCTTAATGCTTTTCATTTTGATGTATCCTCCCTTGGGAGGCTGAACAATCCCAATTAATAACTATTTCCCAGGGACTTAGTCCTGTTTCCTACCAAAAAAAAAGAAAGACTCTTTAGAGTAGAAAGTGACTATAATTATAAACCATTGGATCATAAATTTTAACGCACCAAATTTTTTAAAAATGGGTGCATTATTATGGTAAAGATGTATTGTGCTAGATTTTTCCATTTTGAGACTTTTTAGGGATTGATATCTCACTTTTCTATCAATCTTAACCAGCCAAATCTAATTTCTTTTCAAAAAAATGCTACAAGAGGGAAAGTGGAGATTTTCGCCATTGAAGATGATATTAAAATGAAGAAGCTCTCATGGAGTAGATGCTTATCCAATGGAGAATAGATAGTATGTTTCCTTCAATCATATGCCTCCGAAACGAGATTCAGTACAAATTAGATCGTTCCACAACCAACCTCAACATGTCTTGCATTATGTACAATGAATCGCTTTTACCTTCATTAATTAATTAAGATGTCGCGATTATGTGTATGTATGTGATCGATTATGTGTATGTATGTATGGATCTACGATAGGATAATATAACACCGTTGAAAACAGTTTGTGAATTGAAAGGGGGACAAACTGTAAGGAAGAACGTCTAAAATTAATGAAGAAATCGGAATTTATAATCAATCGCATACTAAAGAAATCATATGCAATATTATCTGAGATTAATTCTGGTATTCATTATATTGTTCATTGATATTCATCTTTTCAACTGTTTTATACTATGGTATTCACAGATGGGTTTTTAATTATATCGTGTTATTCAATCATGATATTCATTGAGATTAATTATGATATTATTATTAATGTGTATTGATATTCAATTTTTAAACAATGGTTTATAATATGTTATTCACTATTAATTTTCAGATTTTACTTGGTATGCAATGATGATATTCATTTAGACTAATATTGGTATTCATTAAAGTGTGCATTGATATTCATCTTTGTAAATTGGTTTATTATATGTTAATCACTTTGAGTTTCTATGTTATATATTTTTATTTATTTTGTGAATAACTATCAAGTAGTCATTGATATTCATTATGCTATATTGGATTTGAATTAGATTTCGTATCAATCTATATTGATTTCACATTGATATTCCTTTTTGTCAAAGTTGATATTCTTTGTTTTTCACCTTTTAAACAACTCATGCAAAGAAGATTGCTGAAGAAGCATTTGTACTTGTAGGAAGATGAAGATCAAGGACCCACAATAATAAGTGGAGTATAAAGATTTGAAAGATGAAGATCGAGAGATGAAGATAGAGTGGTGATATTCATGAAATTAATTAGTGGTGATATTATCCATTTTATGTAATTGGGTTGTGATTAACCTATATATATATATTCAATAAAAACGGATGTATTCATTTTAAAAATTATAATGATATTGTACAGTACATCTATTAATTTAAATCATATTCAGCGTAACACAAGTATATATTCATTGTTTATCACGATAGTATTCACCGTAGCAAAAGTACATATTCATTGTTTATCACGATGATATTCACTCGGCAGACTGCAATGATGTATATTCATTGTTCATCACGTTGGTATTCGATCATCTGATAGGCTACGAGAATAGTGATGAAAAATTACGTCAATATCAATTAGTTTTAAAAATAGAATGTAATCATATTAAAAATATCATTTGTTTTTATTTTAAAAATAGGAGAGAGAATTAATATTCACAAAAGATTACAAATTCTCTACGTGATTTGGTTGACTGATAATAATTTCTTTTTCTTTTCAATCAATCACTCTTATTTTTAAGGAAACTACCCATATTCAAATCTACAAATTAATCTCATATTTCTCTATCTATTTTTGTAATTATACACCCTCAAATTTGACCATTTATTTTATTCAATCCGACGTCCCAAATTTTCACTCACTCTCTACCATAATTACCTTTTTACCGGAACCTCCCCCAACCAACATGTATTATATATATAGGAGGGTTCAAGAGAAACGGGAGTTATAGAGAAACAAGGGAAGGAATTAGGAGCGTTGGATTAGACTAAATCTATGGCTAATAAGTGATCTACATATTAAGAGATTTGGGGTGAAATTTACGTAATTATTATCCAATATTCACCAAAATGGAAGTTGCTACAATTAAGGAATCGTCCAAATTAAAAAAAAATTGAATATTTTACTAAATTGGAAAGTAGTTAGTTACACATGCTATAATGTAGGAATTTTTGGATTTTATTTAAATTAAATTTCGTAATTATAATGGATGAAAGTTTCTTTTCAAATTTGGTGTAAAATTCAAATTCAAAATTCAAAATAATATTTTACTAGCCATAGATTTATTTGTTGCTATAATTTAGGAGATAATATCCATAAATTAATGAAAATATAAAAAAAGGTAAAACAAAATATTAAAACACATTCTCGAATTGTAGGATATATATTTGAATTCACATCTGAATATGCTAGTTTAAATATTGAACAAAGCAATTGGTGTAAACGAATATTAAGAACGCATTCTCGAATATGCTGTTACAGTAGTCATTTATTTATATCTGAATATATTACTTCAAATATTGAACACCCAATATGTTTACTTGAATATTACGAACACATTCTCGAATGTGCTTTTGTAAGAGTTATGTATACAATCTTGAACAAAACAAAGTATGATATCGAATATTAAGTATACAATATGAATATTTGAGTGTAAATCTTGAACAAAACAAAAAATGATCTCGAATATTAATAATACAATCTCGCACATGTTTTACAATAAATCTGAATCTTAAATAGATAATTTCGAATATGTATACAATATATATGAATATTAAGTGCAAAATTTCGAAAATGTACACAATATATTTGAATATTAACTTCACAGTTTTGAACATGCTTACAAAAGAACTCGAATTCTTATACAATATGTACGAATATTAAGTACAAAATCTCGAACAAATATACAATATTTCTGAATATTAACTTCACATTTTTGAACATATGTATAAAGAACTCGAATATGTATATGATATATTTGAATATTAAATACACAATATCGAACATGTATATAAAATATCTGAATATTAACTTCACAACTTTGAACATGGGTATATAAGAACTCGAATATGTAATTATAAATATCAAACTTATTAACAATGTAATCTAAATAGTAACAATGGCGAATCCATTGAACATCTTCTTTCTACTATATTCACACTCCTCTTTCTTCGTCGCTTGATCCCATAAGGAGAAATTTCCTATCTTAATTAGTACACATTATAACAAAATAATTAGATATATCATGGTGATAAAAAAAATACACTTTTCTAACGATTGCAGTAAATAGATATTCCATATTACAAATATATTCAATCAATTAGTTCAAATGGTTTCAAATTTGTCAAAGTAGATTCGAGTACAAACAAATCTAATTACGTAATCAAGTAAATGATCAAACCAATTTAACATTTCAGCCAAATTAACCTATGAAGATCAAAATCGGTCAAATTACAGGACGAGTACAAAAAATAAAATCAAAAAAAAATTGAGGAGATTCGAGCACAAAAAAAATCGAACTCTAAATGAATTCAGCCAAATTCAAGACCCGATTTCGATTACAAAAAAAATCAAATCAATTCAAGACCGAGGAGATTCGAGTATAGAAAATCAATTCGTCCAAATTAAAAAATCAAATTAACAAAAGAAAATTCTAAAATCACCTATGAAGATCGAACTTACATGACGAGTTTTGGAGGCGCAAACGAGAGCTTTAGGCGGAAGGTTTCCGGATAGTTGAGATTTCGATCCTAGCTTACGGTTTCTCCATTTTAGATGAAAAGAGAGCTTTTCAATTTGAAAACTGAATAGGTTAGAGTCTGATATGGAGAGATTGAAAGAAAATATCGATTAAAGAAGGAGAAAAAATAATTAAAGATATTTACCTTAAATGAGATATATAGAGAGAAATAGGAAATAATCTAGTGTTTCTCTCTAATAACTTCTATGTGCACCCTTTTTCTTTAAATCTGAGCCATTGAAAAAACTAAATCTAAGGGCTCTCCTTATTTCCCCGGTTTCTCTCTAATAGTAGGTTTCTCTAGAACCTCATTATATATATATATATCCCCCAAGATCAGAGATAGTGACGGTAGTTGGATTTGGGAATTGGATATATCTCCCAAGATCAAAATGTTTTTATGGAAGTTGTGTAATTATGGATTGCATACAAAAGAAAGAATGTATAAAAAACATGTGGTTGTTACCCAAGAATGTCCATTGTGCAACCATCACTTTAAGATAGCACTCACTATTTCTAGAGTGTGCATATTCTAGACAAACTTTGAAATGAGTCAATAAACTAAATCTACCATCTATAAGTAATATAGAGAATAATCAGAGAAATCTCACACGAACTCTAAACCAAATCAGAACAAAATTACCTAAGAAACAATTAATAGAACTCTTGACCACATGGTGGTGCATAAGGCAGGACGTCAGCCAGTTGCGGATCTCGACAGATCTTGTAGTGTGCAGGGATAGCTGGAGGGAGAAGATTTGAGTAGTGGACAAGTAGCCACCTAAGCAGATTGGTCTGTTAGGCCCAAAAACCACCAAGCCCATTTAACATAAACAGCCTAAAACATGAGCAAGGAGCCATGGGAGAACGGGATGGAAGAAAGATCAAAGGAGACAGGCGAAGTCATCCGTCACGAATGAAGGAAGAAAGCTACGGTCATTAGAGTAAGGCATGCACCCGAGATTCAGCAGTTTAAGGCGGTTACTCGTTTCGAGGAACGTGGCAAGTCTCTAGAGCATAAAGATAAGCCCTAGAAACATGGGCATCGTGGGGCGTAAAGAAATAACTGTTAATCTGATGAGAATAGAGGTTAGAGCGATAAAGAAAACCGATTTATTCCATGTTACGCACAGTGATACTTCAACAAAACTGTCCAAAAGAGAACACTTGTATCTAGATTTCGTCAATCCGATTAGTTCTTAAGTATTCCCTTGTCTTTCGGTTCGATCGTGCCCCAATTTAGGGCAAGAGTTTGATTGTCAAATTTTTGTCCAAAACAATTTGGCGCTCATCGTGGGGCCCTACGATCGAAAAGGGTTCACCTTTCTACATCGGAAAAAATCCAAAAGGTCACAATGAGCAACTCCAACGAAGGTAACCAAGAGCAAGACGCCGGGGGTGACGGAGGTGCACGCCAAGACGCATCAGCAGCGCTCCACCTCAAGTTATCCGAATTTGCCCAAAGGCTTCAAGCTCTTGAGAACGAACTAACGGACCAACGTGCTTGCAACGAGAAGCACAAGACTAGCATCGAGAAATTAACCGCCGATAATGAAGGTTTGCGCTCACAACTCTGATATGTTTCTTTCGTTGGCCCGCACGCCCGAACGACGGATCGAGTCCGAAACAAGGGGGAGAAGGTTCCTCTAGAAAACCTACCGGTCTGCACGAGAGATCCTCTGGCACAGAGTTCGTTACCCCACCAACAACTGTCCCTAGGGTACCGTCTTTCACCCCTGCGCAAGGCAACCCTACTGACGAAGAGGTAAGAGCACCCATTCGCCTTCGATCGGCGCGAGAGTTTAGCCCTCAACTCTTTGAAGACGACATCATGGATGACGATGAGGATTGGGACCACCTTCGTCCCCGAGACCCAAAAAACATCGTCCAAAACCAATTCAAGCTTTTCACTGAGCAATTGGCGAAGATACCTGAGGTCCCTCGACCCATAGAGAAAGAAGCAGTTGATGGTTACGACGAGTCACCCTTCGCTCCTCATATCGCCTAGGTCGAGATACCGAAGAAGTTCTCAGTAGCCAACATGAGTCCCTAAGACAGCACAATAGACCCCGACGAGCACGTAGCTATATTCAAGCAAAAGATGATGACCAGTGCTGTCCCATATCACTCTCGCGAAGCACTGATGTGTAAGGGCTTCGGAGCGGCCCTCGCAGGGCCGGCTTTGAAGTGGTTCGTCAATATTCCACAAAAAAGTATCCGTTCCTTTGCTAAGTTAATGGATTCCTTTAGGGTCTAATTCGCTAGCAGTCGAAGGCTCGAGAAACAGTCTAGCAATTTGTACCGAGTTATCCAGAAGCTGGAAGAATCCACCCGAGAATATTTAGACAAGTTCAACAGAGAGAAGATCTCCATCTCGCACTGTGACGTGCCGACTGCTATGGAAGCCTTCCGTCAGGGGGTTAACCAAGATGGATCTACAAAGAACTCACCAGGCATCCTTGCCACAGTTTTGAAGATGTTCAAACCAAGGCTCTAGCTCAAATCAGACTTGAAGAAGATCTAAAGATGAGGAAGCCCGTAAGCGTCTGGGAGAGGGTAGAAAAGAATGCAACACCAGATCACCATCGGGAACGCCGCGATCAAACCATACCGGCGCCCACACCCGAACGCGGTGAAGGTAAATGTCGATGAGGCTAGACCTGCCAAGCCATTATCACTGAAGTACGATGAGTTCAACCCGGATATATCCCCCGAGGAATTCGTGAAGAATATAGCTCTGACAATACGGGGCATCAAGTGGCCAAAGAGAAACGAAAAGCCCTACCCGAACAAGGATATGAGCAAATGGTGCAATTTCCATGATGATTACGGTCATATAACCAAAGAATGCGTAGCGTTGAGAAGAGAGATTGCCTACCTCGTATCTCGAGGAAGGATCACAAAAGTAGCGCCCAACACACAGGTTCCCCCGGATGTGGTAGAAGCCTCACGCGCGGGAAGGCCAGCGTCGCCGGTACCCGCCAAGGTTGTGAACTTGATCACCGGGGGATCAAGCATATGCGGCCTCACGTATTCGGCAGCCAAGAGGAACGCATGAGAAAATGCTTTCCATCGCCCCATGCAGATGAAGAAAGACGTCACCAATCTCGCAATACACTTTGCTGAGGATGACGTCAACGGTCTTGAAGGACCTCACCATGATGATCTTATGATTTCTCTCTCGATAGGGAATGTCTTGGTGAAACGGCTTCTCATTGATACCGGAAGTTCGACCAACCACATGACGCTAGGAGCACTGAAAGAAATGGGATTGAGCAAGAAAGACGTAGAGATGAACCTGACCGCGCTCGTGGGATTCAACGGAGAAGTGAAGCTCACAGTAGGAGACGTCATGGATTATCCTTCTTCTTATAATGTAATAACGGGTAGGCCATGGCTCCGTGACATGGAGGTTGTTCCCTCCACCTTCCACCAGACAATAAAGTTCCCAACGCCTTGGGGTGTTCAAGAGATTCGAGGAGATCAAAGAACGTCCAGAGAGTGTTACAAGCCGGCATTAAAATCGACCGCTAGTCAGAAGTCGGCATAGCAATTAAAGGAAGCCACTGATTCTACCATTACAAAAGAAAAAGAAAAGAAAGATGAACATGTAGAAGAAGTGGTCCTAGACCAATCAGACCTTAGTCGGTCCGTAAAGATTGGAAGAGATTTGGAGTTACCCATGAAAAATGAGCTGATAGACTTCTTAAGTAAAAACGCAGAATGCTTTGCATGGTCCCACGAGGACATGGTGGAAATCGATCTGGATATCATCATACACAAGTTGAACGTGGACACCAGTCACCTTCTGATGAAACGGAAACGAAGAAAATTCGCCGTTGAAAGAAACAAGATAGTAGATGAAGAAGTTGCAAAGTTGATGGTTAGCTAATGTAGTCGTTGTACCCAAGAAAAATGGAAAATGGAGGATGTATGTAGACTTCACGGATTTGAACAAGGCGTGTCCTAAGGATTCATTTTCGTTGCCTCACATAGATTCCTCGGTAGATGCCACGGTAGGCCATGAATTGTTGACCTTCATGGATGCCTTCAGTGGTTACAACCAGATCCACATGGAAGAAAGCGACCAGGAGAAGTCATCTTTCATAATTAACACAGGAACCTACAAAGTGATGCCTTTTGGACTACGGAACGCCGGAGCCACGTACCAAAGGCTAGTGAATAAAATGTTCCAAAGCCAAATTGGGGAGACTATGGAGGTATATATAGATGACATGCTCGTCAAATCAAAGAAAGTTGTACACCACCGACGTCATCTAGAACAGGCTTTCGAGATCCTAAAGCGATATAACATGAAGCTAAATCTGCAGAAGTGTACCTTCGGCGTAAAGTCTGGGAAATTCATAGGGTATTTGGTCACCCAGAGAGGGATAGAAGCAAGCCCAGAACAAGTTCGCGCCATAGTATCGCTGAAATCTACAAGATGCGTGAAAGATGTTTAAAAGCTCACTGGGAAAATTGCTACTTTGAATAGATTCATCTCCAAATCAGCCGACCGATGCCGTCTATTCTACGAAGTACTTAGAAAGAACAAGTGCTTCTAATGGACCGCCAGACATGAGGAAGCTTTCTGATGCGACCCCCGTCATGGATGCTAGCCAAGAGGACGACGCATTCACTCTTCGCTCGGATGGCCCCATCACTCGTGCCAGAACCAGAGCAATCCAAGATGCAACGAGGTCTCTTGTGGCGCGCCTCTCCGCAGGCCACGGCGCGCCCTACACCGCGACCTCGCTCGGCACCATCACCACCATCGGGGCCGAGGAACCTCGCGACGAGCTCTCGGATCGACCTCGCCAAGGCGCGCCATCCTCGAGCATCGGATCGCGAGACGAGGTCTCCACCAGCCCTCGCCAAGACCTCGGAGCCCAACTTGAGGTTCTCGCATCGGACCTCGGGATCGAGTCTCAACTTGAGGTTCTCGGAAGCATCGGCGAACCTCAAGTCCTCGAGACCTCTCTATCGACGTCACCAGCATCCCGCGTCGTGCCAGCGACCTCGCCAGCGTCCCGACGCGCACCGTGACTTCGCCAGCGCCGAGTCCCAGCCTTGCCAGCGTCGCGACAGCCCTTGTCATGACACTCCCGGCACGGTCACGGACGACCTATCCATTTTTAGTACTTTTATGCATTCTTTCTATTATGGAACATTTCTATTGTTGGTTTTACACATTTAGAAAGACTTTTATGGGCCTTGCGCCGATCATTTTCGGACCGCGCCGTTGGGCCTAAGTTTGCAAGCTTGCCCTAGGCGCGTCGCCGATAGATTAGGGTTTCTTTGCATTTGCTTCAGCCGTCTCTCTATATAAGGGAGAATAGGCTTATGTTTTCAATCAGCGCACACTTAAGGATTAATTTAGTTGAGGGTTTTCTCCTAGTTTCTCCTTAGTGCTATTGCGCCGCCACCAATATCATCCAAATTCTCGAGATTCTCGTGTTCTTGCAATTGTTCGTGCCACATTCAATCAAATCAAGCCTTCCGCTACGCAGATTGGAGACCTACTACTCAAACATCGAGTCGATCTGTCGCATCCCATATGAGGGACGCATCAACTGGCATCAGAGCCAAGGTTTGAGTAAGTCTCGTTCAACCCTTCTAGTTCATTCTCACACGTCTTTCCGCCAATTCAAACCCTAGATTCATCCTCCACTTCGCATATCCGTCACCTAGGGTCCCAATTTTTTTTTTCTTTGCTTCGTAATTCATTCAAAAAAAAAAATCAACCGTACCCTAACTCATTCGATCTATTGATTTTGGTGAAGTTGTTGCTTTGTCTTGCTAGTTGCATGAACATAGGACTTGCTTGGCCAATTTCTCTTGTGCTTCGTGTGATTATTTGCGTGTTGATTCTCTCATTGTTCAATCGGTTCTAGAGGAGAAAACCTAGTCCGATTTAGTTGTTAAAAAAAAACGTGTTCTTCGACTACAAAGCCAAAATAAGGTAACTAGTCGATTGGATTGATTAAAAAAAAAATCTCGTGAAGATCACAAGCCAAAATAAGGCAAGATCCTTCACTTTTGTTTGCAAATTTCGCACCTTTCATTCGTGTAATTACTTGCCTTGAGTTTTTTGGTTTCGAACTTGCCTTGTCTTGCTTCGCTTGCATTGCCAATCCTTTAGCCTTGCCAATCCTTCAACGTGTGGTTTGAACACAAGGTTCGGCTTGACTTAAGCGAACTATAACTCTTGTTTAGTTGCTTGTGAACTTCTTACTTGCTTCGATGACTGGTGTTACCATAGGTACTATGTCGGAGTCGGGAGACGGTGGAAACCACAACCCCACCGAGGGCCAAAACCCTACACAAAATCGAGAGGCGTGGAATCCCAAAGCCATGGCGCGCATAGAAGAACTCGAACGCCTCTTGGCGGCGAGCCAAACTCAATCGAAGCACACCGTGCCACAGCCGCATGGATTAGCTTCCGAGATCCATGGCGTGCCAGGCGTGTCCGCGGAGGACGTTGCTCGTGCCAACGCGAAGGGAAAGAAACACGCACAACCTTCATCACAATTCGGCACCATGCAACGCATGGAGTCGATCAAAGAAAGTCGCCAATTTGATCGGCACGATGGTGGTCCCCGGACCGCAGGTCGCTATCAAGTGGCGCGAGACTTTAGGGACACACAAGTTTACGACGTATATTCCGATGAGGAGTACAACTCCGAGGAGTATAGACGTCGACATACGAGTGGGGATCCCAAAAGAAAGAAAAAGAACAAGTTGTTGGCGTATGTGTACGAAACCCCAAAGCGGAAGCACGGGGCCAAGTATTACGACGCTGACGCCTATAGAGTTGAGGACGACCTCGGGCATCAAAGTGCTCGTAGTCCGTTCTCGGAGTTTGAAAACGAGTACGATGAGTTCTCGGATTATTCTAATGAATCTTCGTTTGAGCATCCAAATGTGCAGGATCCGGAAGAACATGACAAACGGCCTTCGGATTGGATCCCACCACCGCGCCTTGCCAAGCATCGCACCGAGTACGATCGAGTCTATGGCTCGGGTCGCACGCACGGCGCGCATGGACGGCAGGGATCGCGACGATCGGCGTCCGCGACGGCCTTACGGTGGCGACGATCCGGACGATGGAGATGACGATCCGCATCGAGGACAGCCTCGGCATCGGCGCGACAGGCGCGCCTACTCGCCTCGGCATGACAGCCCTCGGCGCGATCGAGATCGCTGCGATACTCGGGATCCACGACAACAACGTCGGGATGTCAAGGTAAAATTCGAAACCTTTTCCAGTTCTTATGATCCTGATATGTTTTTGGAGTGGTTACAGGGCACGGAGCACACGCTCCGTCATTTAGGTTACGAGGACGACGAGAAGGTGGAAGTTGTGACGCTCCACTTCGTTGGTGCCGCGAGGACATGGTGGAACCGATTCGAGTCTGAAAGGATTCGAAAAGGAAAGCCCCTAATCCGTGAGTGGCATCAACTCGTCTATATCTTGAAGAAGAGGTACATTCCAGCCGATTACAAGGACAAGATGCACATCGAGATCATGCACATCAAACAAGGCACAATGACGCCAAAGGAATATTTTTCCAAACTCGAAGACATGTTCTTCAAGGCGGGGATGAGCGTCTCACCATCCGTAATGAAGACGAGGTTCCTTTCGGGTTTGAGGCAGTCGATTCAAGATAGGTTGGAAATCCTCCCAATTAAGGACATCAACAATTTGGTACACACCGCCATGCAACTCCACAAACAAGAGATGCGCACCAAATCGGGATGGTCCAATTCGAGGTATGTATCTAACTCTAGTCAATCCGGTTTATCTACTAATCGGTTTGCTCCTTCTTTGCCTAGCCCTTCGACAGGTTCCAAAGCAAAGGCCGAGGCCTCCCAAGCCAAGGCCCCAGCCGCGTCGCGCACCGCCGAGTCGAACGCCGATCGAGCTCGTGACATGGCGTGCTACAAGTGCGGGGGACGAGGCCATTTGCAACGAAACTGTCCAAACAACAAGAAAGTTTTGTTTACCACTCACGGCGAGCCATATGACAGTGAAGACGATGAAGAAGTTGGGCCGCATGAGATAGACGCCGCCGAGCTCGAGTGCGATCCATCGGATGCCCTCGGCGTAGCCAAGCTCGGCCTAGTTACTCGGCGCGCCCTTAGCGTCCGCGAAGCTCCACGCACGGACCAACGCGAGCAACTTTTTCACACCCGATGTTTGGTTAATAATGTCTCGCTGAGTGTCATAATAGATTCCGGGAGTTGTGCAAACTTCCTTTCAAAAAAGGTTGTCGATCACTTCAAGTTGCCGACCACGCCACACCCTCAACCATTCAAGCTTCAATGGATATCAAATGATGGAGGGGATTGGGTCGACAAACAGGTAATCTTCAATTTTTCGATTGGTCAATACTCGGATTCTATCTTATGTGACGTAACGCCAATGGACGCCACGCACCTCTTGTTGGGGCGTCCATGGCAATACGATCGTCGCGTGCTTCACGACGGGTATTTGAACACTTACATGTTCAATTACCACGGGAAGCGCATGACTCTCTTACCTATGTCGCCTAGTGAAGCTCTACAGGATGAAGCCGAAAGGCAAAGATAGCGGACTAGCGACAGCGGCACCGGCGCGCCAAACAAGACGCCCACGGCGTCCGAGGGAAAAACTGTTAATCCTACAGGCGCTCCTGGTGTCAATCCAACCAAAAACAAGTCTCTTAATGTTCAAGAAGAAAAACGCCGACAGAATCTGGAGGAGGGTCGACAGTTTGCGTCGAGAGGCATCGGTAACGCGCCGAACGCCGCTGATTTTGACAAGAAAGGCCTCAAACAGATTTCTGACACTTCTCTCGGCGTTCCAAGCTCCACACCTCTTAAAATTGACTTTCCCCCAGATCTGAACAAAAAACGCCCAGGAGATGTCAATTTGAGCAAGGGACCGCCGAGCACACCTCCTAGCGTCGCCGATCACGCCGTCGCTACACGAAAACTCGGATTCCAGGAGTTACGGGACGAGTTTCACGGCATTTCCAGGGGCAATCTTCCACAAATTCCAGGGGCTATCACCACACCAAAAATTGCCCCAGATGCTGATCGGACGAGCACCGACGCCGAACCACCATTGCTAGGCAATTGCCAGGATCGTTTGCTATTAGCCAAGCGTCGTGACGTCGAGAAATCCATTCAGGGGAGTCTTTATTGTTTCATACTTGTTCCCCTTCTTTCCATTACTAAATCCGAGATTTCTTCACTTCCCTCTTCTATTGTGTCTATTTTGAAGGAGTTTGAAGATATCGTGTCGGATGAGCTTCCGAAGGGCTTGCCGCCGCTCCGAGGAATTGAGCACAAGATCGACCTCGTACCAGGCGCTTCCCTTCCAAATCGATCTGCATATAGGACTTCACCTAGGGAAACCGAGGAGCTTTAACGCCAAGTTCAAGACTTGTTGGACAAAGGATTCGTCCGCGAGTCCTTGAGCCCTTGTGCGGTGCCGGTGATCCTCGTGCCAAAGAAGGATGGCTCGTGGCGCATGTGCGTCGACTGCCGAGCCATAAATCAGATCACGGTGAAGTACAGACATCCCATTCCACGGCTTGATGACATGCTTGATGAGCTCCACGGCCTTGTTCTCCAAGATCGACCTCCGAAGTGGCTACCACCAAATCCGGATGCATGAAGGCGACGAGTGGAAGACCGCATTCAAAACCAAACATGGTTTGTACGAATGGCTTGTCATGCCTTTTGGCTTGACAAACGCCCCTAGTACTTTTATGCGGCTTATGAACTATGTTTTTCGTAAATTTATAGGACGTTTTGTTGTCGTCTACTTTGACGATATTTTGGTATTTTCTAAGGACTTAGACTCTCACGCGAGCACCTCAGGTTGGTGTTAGAATGCCTTCGCGAGCACTCTTTGTTTGTAAATTTGGACAAATGTTCGTTTTGCACGGACACGACGAATTTTCTTGGCTTCGTCGTGTCCAAGGATGGACTCAAAGTGGATGACGACAAGATCCGCGCCATCCGAGAGTGGCCCACCCCTACGACCCCGACGATGGTTCGATCCTTCTTAGGGCTCGCAGGGTTCTATAGGCGATTCGTCAAGGACTTTAGTTCCATCCCCGGGCCACTCCATAATTTGACCAAGAAGGCAACCACAATCAAGTGGATGCCGATTCATGAGGCCGCCTTTCAGGCCTTAAAAGATGCTTTGTGTAGCGCTCCGGTCTTGCAATTGCCAGACTTCACTAAGCGCTTTGAAATCGAGTGCGACGCCTCCGACTATGGCGTCGGCGGCGTACTCCTTCAAGAGAGATGCCCTATTGCATACTTTAGTGAAAAATTAACGGGGGCAACTCTCAATTACCCGACGTATGACAAGGAGTTGTACGCACTTATTCGGGTTCTTAAAACATGGCAGCACTATCTTTGGCCTAGTGAGTTCGTTATTCATACGGACCATGCGGCCCTTGCATATCTTAGGAGTCAAACGACTCTAAACAGGCGCCATGCTCGGTGGGTGGAATTTATGGAAACATTTCCGTATATTATCGCTCACAAGAAAGGGAAGGAAAATGTCGTGGCAGACGCTCTGTCACGCAGGTATGTACTTTTAACTCAACTGCAGGCCAATTTGCTAGGGTTCTCCTTGATTAAGGAGTTATATTTGCATGATCCATATTTTAAGCCGATCATGGAGAACCTTGAGCAAAGTCGAATCCATGAGACATTCTTTTTGGACAATGGATATCTCTACCGAGCCGGGAAGCTTTGCATTCCGGCCTCGTATGTGAGGCATCTTTTGCTCAAAGAAGCTCATGATGGTCGGGGCCACTTTGGCATAGCCAAAACCCTAGCAGCACTTCGTGAACACTTCTTCTGGCCACACATGGCTTCGGACGTTCGCAAGTATTGTCGGGGTTGTGTGTCGTGCCAAACTGCTAAGTCGAGGTTTCAACCTCATGGCCTTTACACTCCGTTGCCTATTCCGGGTACTCCGTGGGAAGATCTCTCTATGGATTTTATCATGGGTCTTCCGATGTCTAGGCGCGGTAAAGATTCGATTTTCGTGATTGTGGACCGCTTCTCCAAAATGGCTCACTTCGTGCCATGCAAAGGGAACAACAATGCGACTGAAATCGCAAACTTGTTCTTTGATCATGTCGTGCGCATACATGGCGTGCCTCGCACTATTGTTAGTGATCGAGACACGAAATTCTGTAGCCATTTTTGGAGAACGCTTTGGGGTAAGCTAGGCACACAATTACTCTTTTCTACTTCTTATCATCCCCAAACCGATGGTCAGACTGAGGTGACCAATCGGACCTTGGGCACCCTTCTTCGGACGGTGCTCAAAACTAACCCACGCCGGTGGGAGGATCTAATACCATTTGTTGAGTTTGCTTACAACAGGTCCAAACACTCGGCCACCAAGATGACGCCGTTCGAGATTGTCTACGGCCTCAACCCTCACTCTCCGATGGATCTCACACCTCGGCCTTTGAAGAACGGCGAACACATCGACGCCTCCAACCGCGCCGACGCCATCCGCAAGTTACACGAGCGGACTAAGGTTCAATTGGAACGTTGCGCCGCTCAATACGAGGCTCAGCACAACAAAGGTCGAAAACGCATGGTTTTCAACCCCGGGGACCTCGTGTGGATCCATCTTCGGAAGGACAGGTTTCCGGATTCAAGGAAGATGAAGCTTCACCAGCGAGGAGACGGACCTTTTCGGGTCCTTGAGCGCATCGGAGACAACGCATACAAGCTCGACCTCGACGGCAAGCACTCAGTTCACTCAAGCTTCAACGTCGCTGAACTCTCCCCTTATGTTGCACCCGCTTATGAGGAAACGGGGACGTTTCCCAGCCAAGTGGGGGAGGGTGATGCGACCCCCGTCATGGATGCTAGACAAGAGGACGACGCATTCACTCTTCGCTCGGATGGCCCCATCACTCGTGCCAGAACCAGAGCAATCCAAGATGCAACGAGGTCTCTTGTGGTGCGCCTCTCCGCAGGCCACGGCGCGCCCTACACCGCGACCTTGCTCGGCACCATCACCACCATCGGCGCCGAGGAACCTCGCGACGAGCTCTCGGATCAACCTCGCCAAGGCACGCCATCCTCGAGCATCGGATCGCGAGACGAGGTCTCCACCAGCCCTCGCCAAGACCTCGGAGCCCAACTTGAGGTTCTCGCATCGGACCTCGGGATCGAGTCTCAACTTGAGGTTCTCGGAAGCATCGGCGAACCTCAAGTCCTCGAGACCTCGCTAGCAACGTCACCAGCATCCCGCGTCGTGCCAGCGTCCCGACGCGCACTGTGACTTCGCCAGCGCCGAGTCCCAGCCTTGCCAGCGTCGCGACAGCCCTTGTCATGACACTCCCGGCACGGTCACGGACAACCTATCCATTTTTAGTACTTTTATGCATTCTTTCTATTATGGAACATTTCTATTGTTGGTTTTACACATTTAGAAAGACTTTTATGGGCCTTGCGCCGATCATTTTCGGACCGCGTCGTTGGGCCTAAGTTTGCAAGCTTGCCCTAGGCGCGCCGCCGATAGATTAGGGTTTCTTTGCATTTGCTTCAGCCGTCTCTCTATATAAGGGAGAATAGGCTTATGTTTTCAATCAGCGCACACTTAAGGATTAATTTAGTTGAGGGTTTTCTCCTAGTTTCTCCTTAGTGTTATTGCGCCGCCACCAATATCATCCAAATTCTCAAGATTCTCGTGTTCTTGCAATTGTTCGTGCCACATTCAATCAAATCAAGCCTTCCGCTACGCAGATTGGAGACCTACTACTCAAACATCGAGTCGATCTGTCACATCCCATACGAGGGACGCATCACTTTCCAAGAATTGAAGAGGTACTTCTCTGATCCTCTAATCTTAGCGAAGTCAGAAGAAGGAGAAAATTTACCCTTATACATGGTTGTCACCAAGCAAGCCATCAGTGGAGTGCTGGTCTGCGAACAGGACGGGCAACAACAACCAGTATACTACGTAAGTAGAGCTCTCTTGCTAGCTGAAACTCGTTATTCTTCCATGTAAAAATTGGTGTTAGCAT
Source organism: Fallopia convolvulus (assembly GCA_964016875.1). Taxonomy (NCBI): domain Eukaryota; kingdom Viridiplantae; phylum Streptophyta; class Magnoliopsida; order Caryophyllales; family Polygonaceae; genus Fallopia; species Fallopia convolvulus. The sequence goes on along the minus strand of OZ024724.1, from coordinate 12,467,602 downwards.
TGGTCATGTGCTCCAATAAATTCCGCCCATACTTTGAGGCACACACGATCGTGGTGAGAATCACGTACCCCTTGAAGACGGTCATGCACAAACCCGAATATACGGGAAGAATGGCCTAGTGGGCGATCCATTTGAGTGGATTCGACATCCAGTATGAGCCTAGAACCGCACTAAAATCCTAAGCACTAGCTGACTTTGTGGTTGATTTTAGCCCTACCACAGAAGAAAGAACAGAACCAGCAAAATTGATGACGCTAGAAGTTAAGTCTCCAATCAAATGGATGCTTCATACAGCTGGCGCCTCCAACGCTGAGGGAACATGGATAGAAGTAGTCCTAAAATCAAAACAGGGGGATAGGGTGGCACAATTTGTGAGATGCACTTTCGAAGCCACGAATAATGAAGTTGAGTACGAGGCTCTAATCTTCTGTTTGACTCTTGCCAAAGACTTATCCATACAACAAATTGAGGTCAATTGTGATTCATTGTTGATAATCAACCAGATTCTGGGGTTGTATGAAGCCAGAGACGAAAGAATGGTGGCTTATCTAGATGTGGTGAAAGGTCTAACCCGTCAGTTCGAGAAGATATCCTTCACACAGATCCCGAGAGAGCAGTTTGCTCAAGCAGATTCCCTCGCTCGCCTAGCTTTGACCATCGATCCTGATGTATATATCGTAATCCCAATTATTCATATAATGGTTCCCGCCATTGGAAGAACACGTGCCAATGGCATTGAGAAGTCTCTTAGCCTGACCGAAAACGTCTTCCCTCTCGGGTCCATGCCCTTCGAAGACATCTTCATGAGCAGTGATGATATTGACGCTAGGAGCTTCTGAAATGACCCTGACCCAGACCTATCTCTGGATGGTCCGGGTCATGAAGAAAATTCCCTCGTCCCCTCCAAAGTTAGTGAAGAACCATGGACCCAGCCGTACCTTGATTAGTTGGTCGAAGAAAAGCTTCTGGAAGATAAAACCGAGGCTAAGTTGTTGAAGATGAAAGCTATGCGATTCACGGTCGAGAATGGGATGCTTTTCCACCAATCAATAGTGGGTACACTCTAGCATTGCTTAACAAGGGGAGGATTTCATAAACTTCTCGACGAGCTTCATGAAGGAGATTGTGGGAACCATACAGGAGGAAGAAGTATATCCAACAAAGCTTTTCGTCAGGGGTGGTACTGGCCTACCACGAGAAAAGATGTTGTAGACTTCTATCATAAGTGCGACGCCTGCCAGAGACACGCACCAACGGCTCGCCAACCTCCCGAACCACTCTACCCCACACTCACGCCATGGCCATTCATGCATTGGGGAATGGACAAAGTCGGGAAGCTACCCCCTTCGTCTGGACAAAGAGTGTTTTTCCTCGCCATGACTGATTACTTCTCCAAGTGGATTAAAGTCGAGGCTTATCGAGAGATAAAGGATATACAGGTGATTTCCTTTATCATTAGAAACATCCTTTGTCGTTTCGGGGTGCCTTCAGAGATTGTATGCGACAATGGGTCTCAGTTCATAAGTCAGAAAGCTAGAGACTTCTGTAGTCGCTGGAACATCAATCTAGTCACGTCGACACCTCGCTACCCCCAGTGTAATGGGCAAGCCGAAGCTAGCAACAAGGTAATTATAAATAACCTGAAGAAGCGTCTCGCGAAGGCCAAGGGAAACTGGGCCGATGAGCTACCCGACGTCCTCTGGGCCCATCGAACGACGCCTAAAGTAGCAATCGGTCAATCTCCCTTCTTATTGACGCACGGGAATGAAGCAGTCATGTGCTTCATTCCCGCCGAGATTCTCATCCCCATAGCTCAAGCTAGCTTCTTGACTGAAGAACAGAATCGTCTAGAATTGTCGGCCGACCTGGATACTTCTGACGAGCTTCGCGACTAGGCCCGATTACGTCTAGCTAGACACCAGCAACAAGTCGTCCGAAGCTACAACTAGAACATCAGGATTCGGACTTTCCGAGTTGGCGACTGGGTACTATGAAAAGTATTTCAAAACACCCATGAAACCAAATCGGGCAAGCTAGCCCCAACATGGGAAGGGTCGTACAAGATAACCAGGGTCGTCGGTCAAGGCGCGTACCAGCTCGAATCCAAAAATGGCGACACTGTCCCACGGAGTTGGAACACGATACATTTAAAGAAGTATCACTTCTAAAAGAAGTCTTCCCTGCTCAGAACGCGAACTTCTTGGGCACTCCTAGTAGAAAGCCTGTGCACGAGATACGCAAGACGTTCAAGGACATCTATCCCTAGATGTTAGTTTACTTTCATTCCAGTTCATCCCTTTCGTAATTTGCTTGTGATCAACTTGACTATGTGAAAACTACTTGTTGTGTGATTTTCATGTTGCGGTGTGTTGTCAAATGAATGACATTTTTTTATGTAATTACTTGCTCATATTTATTTCTTTTCCTGCATAAGTAAGAGTAGCAAATCCAACCTATTTTATTCACATCGTTATCATATAGAGTAAATTATTTGAGTGAACAACTATACAAATTACAAGGCCTAAATGGTAGAGGTAATAAATCCTGGACCAAAGACGTCTTCGATCGATAGAGCATCCTGAGCACACGCTTCGACGCGATAGCCGTCACTCGCTTGGAAACACCCTTCGATAAGTGCAACAGCCACAAGCAACGAATGACTTCTGCAGGAGTCTTCGTCCCAAAGCGTTCGATTGGAAGAATCTAGTCGTCCCGGAATACCTGCACACAAAGGGAAGGACGCAACCAAGAAAAATAACATAATGCATGCATGCACACAAAACAACCTAGACCCCCCCTCCTGGCAAGGAGCCTTGTCCAAATTACGGACAAGCATTGTTTTCGGCCTTAAAGCGGCCCATACACATCAAAAGTAACATGTTCACAGAAAAACATCACAAACGCCAAAAGAAATTACAAGGGCGTGCAACCCTAATCTTCATCCTTGTTAGAGATATCCTTCGGTTGTTCTACCCCGCTCGCCGGAAGACTGTCAAGTTCCTTACCAAACCGGATGCAACTTCGATGCCCGCTCCACGATCGCCATCGTCCCCTTCAGTGCCAAGATCTTTCTCCTCTGTGTCCTCTTCTAGGAGACCCAGAGAGGCAAGGAGTTCATCGCTAGGAGCCGACTTATCGGGGGGATAACTTTCATGGAAGGTCGCAATCTCAGCATCTAGGTCCCAACTAGAGTGCTGACCCGCCATGAATTGTTTGATCGGTTCTACCCGCGACATCATCGAGAAGTAAGCACCGATCTCACTGGCTTCCTTGAGAATCTTCTTATTCACAGCTTCAAGCTCAGCAATTTTAGATCGATCCAAGGCAGCATGTGAAGAATGATGCTTAACTGCTTCCATAAGCTTAGCAAGTTTGCCCGCATCCACCTTCTATCGTTCGATCGCAAGGGCCACTTCTCTCTCCAGGGTAGCCTTCTTAGCGTCCCACTTTGACTAATGCTCTTTCAGACCCTGGTCTTCCCTATCGGTGACATCCGCTACCCACAAAACGCCTTGCAAGGCCTATAAAAAGAGTACTAGTCATGACAGAATATGAAAGAAGAAGGAAAAACAAGGCAAAGGTGGGTATATACCTTCCAAACCAACAGATCAACATCCTTAACCAGAGTAGAGGTGAGGATGTCCAAGTGAGGTTTCTTAGAACCATGAGCACCGCGGAGTTTCTGCCACAAATCTGAGGGAACTTTGTCTTCCAGATCGACGACTAATGTGGCACCTAGCGATGATCGTTTGACAGGGGTTACCTTAGCCACAACTTCCATCTTCACATTAGGATCCAAGGGAGGTTCCTTGTCGCTTGATAGCAACTTGGGTTCGATCATAGCCACAGCGGAAAAACTTCATCCCAAAGAAGAAGAGCCTTACACATGAAAAACAGAAGTGAATCACCCCTTCCAGGACAACACATATGAAACAACCAAGGAAAAAGCGCTTACCAGTAGGTTTTGCCGAGTATTTTACAAGTGCCTTGATGGTTACCGCAGCCGCAGGGGCCCATCCTAAATTGTCCTCTCAGAATCCCCTGATCTCGCATCATCATCTTCGTGCGACCGATCCCCAGACAGTGTTGTTACTGGATTCACCCTCCAATGCCGCTTCAGTCGACTTACCATACGTCCTCCGCGCCTTCGGCAAGGCAAAAATCTTCCTGCATGCCTCCGACTCCAGAACATGGGTGTCTAAGCCCGACGGAACTACAAGAGGCGATAGCCCAAAAGGAAAAATTGTTAAGAAGAACAAGTATTCGTGAAGCAAAACGAGGAATAAGGCCGTAATTACTTACTTTTGGAACTCCACGAGTCAGAAAAATCCGCTTGGTACGTCGAGCCCAACGTTGAACTTTCCACAAAGAAGAATCGGGTAGCCTAATCTTTTTCATTCACCTTCGATTTAGGAATAAATGGATTCTTAGCGTCCCTCGCATGAAGGGTGAAGCGACCGGCCCTGAGTGGACATACCCGATAAGCACACAGAAGGTCCGACACCGAGAATATAATCTTCTCCTCCGAACACACCTCACTTATCTAGTATAAGATCTTCCACACAAACGGCATCAGTTGCGCCGGAGAAGCCCTAAGAACTAGCAGGAAGTTCAAGATCATGGTAGAAAAAGGGAAAAAAGCCCCCAGTGTGAAGGGGTACTCGAGGAAGCAAACACATCCTTCCTGTATTCAATCCACGGCCTTGTGCGTGGGGCAGTGAAAGTTGGTACCCGCCGGAAAGCCATGGTTTTCGACGATTCTCTCCACCTCTTCCGGAGACATGGAACAAGAAGTCGTGTGGTTCGAGAGAATGAGACGATACAAAGCCCAAGTCGATTGTCTTAGCCTTGGACATGGTGTAGAGAGTTGGAAACAACTAAAAAGGAAGAAGACGAAGTGGGAGCAAAGAGAGGCAGGGGGAAACAGTGGAAAACGCATATCTTCGAGAATCCACATTCGGAGTAAATATATCCAGAGATGTGACCCTTCCCTTCCTCGAGGACAATCAAACAAACGGGGTGAAACAACGTGGAACACGCCCACTGTAGATCACGCGACAAATCTGATTCGAACCCCTCCAAAAGATTCGGACCAAGATTTGGGGGTATTGTTAGGCCCAAAAACCACCAAGCCCATTCGACATAAACGACCCAAAAGACGAGCAAGGAGCCATGGGAGAACGAAATGGAAGAAAGATAAAAGGAGACAGACGAAGTCATCCGTCACAAATGAAGGAAGAAAGCTACGCTCATAAGAGTAAGGCACGCATCTGAGATTCAGCAGTTTAAGGTGGTTACTCGTTCCGAGGAACGTGGCAGGTGTCTAGAGCATAAAGATAAGCCCTAGAAACATGGGCATCGTGGGGGCTTGGGGGTAAAGCAATAATTGTTAATCTGATGAGCAAATATGTTAGAGCGATAGAGAAAACCGATTCATTCCATGGTACGCACAGTGATACCACAACAAAATTGTCCAAAAGAGAACACTTGTATTCAGATTTCGTCAATTCGATTATTTCTTAAGTATTCCCTTGTCTTTCGATTCGATCATGCCCTCAATCTAGGGGAAGAGTTTGATTGTCAAATTTTTGTCCAAAACACGGTGCATTGTTTTGGTTTTATGTTTTATGTTTTTTCTTTTCGGTTTCGTTTTTGCCCTATCTTTGCCTTTTGGTTGCCTTGTTTCTTATCTGTGCTATGTGGTCTCTGTGGTCTCGTCGAGTCTTTTGGTCACTCCCCCGTTGCTCTAAGCTAGGGGTGCCCCCATCTTGACCCCCAAATTTTCCGTAAGAGAAGTTTCACTGGGTAAATGTTGTTGTTGTTATTGACCACATGGTGGTGCATATGGCACATAAGAAACTAAACTGTGTTTAACCAACAAGGAAGCAATTTAATCACCAAACTTGAAATGTATATCAAACAATATCTTCAAAATTGGCATAAGACGAAGAACATGAACTTGGAGGAAAAGTACAACAACAACCCTAGTAGAAACACGACAGGACGTCGACGTCAACGGGATACTAAAGGGACAAAACCAACCCAAGATAAAATAAAAATAATAATTTGACGAATCAAAAAGAGATAATAGTACAACTACGATAGGATATGTTATGAGAAACCACCTAGGGGAAATAATCCATTTGGACGCCTATATAAACCAAACCTAAAATACGCTCCAAGTAGAATTGATGAGATTATACCTTGCAGTAAAAGAAGCTCAAAAGAGACAATTCACTAAAATCGAAATTGAAGGAGACAACATTATTGTAATAAAGGCCACTTAGGAGGAGATAGGTCTAGCTCGTGGCCAATTGAGATGATCATGTAGCTAGATACTCGTATGATCCCACAAATGTTCGAAGATGTCAAAATCAATCATTTTCCTCGATAGTATAATTCAGTCGTTGCAGTGGTCAGACTTCGACATTCTACCACTTGCGATCAAATTAGACTTCACTTAGAGCTCCATGCTCTCATCCGTAAGGATGCCCTAATTGTTACTCCCTCCGTCCCCAAGAGTTTGTTCAAAAATACCAAATGCACACAACTAAATATAAAGAGAGAAGAAAAAACAACCAATAAGGAAATGAGAGAGTTTGTGATGGGGATGAATAAAGATAAGAAGAAAGAAAAAGAAAAAAGCTAAAGGGGTAGATTGTTTTTGTTAGATAACTAGTTGTACCCGTCGTACCATGTACGACTACGATTCGGTATTTTATAGACATTATAAATAGTATATTAATAAATTGAAATATAATATAAACTTTAATATAAGTAATTTTTTTCGTAGAATGTATACTTTTTTAATCAAATATTATTTTATTAATTTCCATGTACATTAATTTAGAGATTATCAAATATTTTGATATATCTATTAAATATTTATTATCTATTTTTATTGATTTTAAATATAATAGTATTTATCATTATTTTTTATTATATATCTATAAATAAATTCGTCAAAAGATATACGCTAAAAGATTTATATTTATTTAAAATATTTTATCTTTAATTTGAACTGCTTGTATAAGGAAGCTTTCAAAAGATATTGTTATACTATATAGATATTTGTTTGATGTTAGAGATAAATTTAAATAGTTAATAATAGAAAAAAATTAATTTTTTAAATATGAGGTGGGGCCAGAATCGTTCTGGTGGCTCGAAAAGGGACAGCTTTAATATATAGTTATAGATGTGAGTAATAATGAGCTTAGATGAGAGTAATATTATAAGAAAGATTGATATAAAAGAAGAGATTGGAACAAATTTTTTGTGACATTCGAAAAGGAATATAAGACAAATTTTCAAGGGACTACTATAGCTGTCAAAAGCTAACCCGACCCGAAAAACTGACTCGAACTGCTTGAAAATTTTAGGATCAAGACCCGAAAATTTAAACCCGAAACCTAAAATAAACTCGAAAACCTGTTGGGTTGAACCCGATTTGTTATATTTTTAGAAATGTATAATATGTTTTGAAATTATAATATATTTTATTATCAAAATATATAAAAATAATAAATTACTAAATTTTTAAATAAAAATATTTTTTAATAATTGTAAGAAAATCGATTTTTTTGACCTATTGAGTCGATCCGACCCACTCGAAAATCCAGATTGACCCGATCCGATTTAACCGGTGACCTATTACGATCCGTACCCGACTTAACCGGAACCCGAACCTGACATGACCGACCCGTTTGATAGCTCTTCGGATGACCTTGTTAAAGTTTTATTTTTAAAAATTTTACGAGACATGCAGTAAAGGAGGAATTAACATGACCATACCAAAAAAGGACAAAAATGTGAAATCTGAGACGGTGTAGCAGTTGTACACAGACAGCCCTATATCCCAGCTGAGATCTTGCCACGTAAGCTACCCAGGTAGCCTCATTCTGAAATACACATTGAACAATACTCCAATCTTCCTACGATCCATCTCTGAACTGTCCCTTCTCTCTTTGTCTCACGTCATGATCAATTTCCCTTCCTAGACGCAAACTCTGAGCTACAGAAACATGAGAATCTGAGAACTCAGATCCAAATAAAAAAAGAAAAAGGAAAGGTAAATTAGTACTACTGTATTAAAAATAGAATACAATGAAAAGGAGAGATGATGACAATAAGAGGGAAGAAGAGGGGGAAAAAGTTGAAGAAAGAGAAGTTTTGGGTGGATCATCCAATTCAAAAGTGAGATGTAAAGGCGAATTGATATTATTAGCACCACTCAAAAGAGGTGGGCCCGCCGAGACTGCTACTTGTACTCCAGTTCTCCCATGGAAGCATCAGCCCGCAGGATTTGCGGTGGTTGGTGGTGCTCTTAACGGCCAGCAAAGAGTACTAATCAACCCCTTCCTCCCGCCTTCTCCGCCGCCGATTCCGGCCAGGAGATTAGCGGCCGCCGTCTGGGAATTCCTCCAGTACTTCTCACCGCCCGAGGCCATGGAATTTGGGGACGACGGCCCCGCCGACGACGGTTTAAGGGTCCGCCTCCACCAGCACCACCAGCGCCGCCGCCGCGACCACCACGACCACTACCTTCATCACCGGCATCGGCAGGAGAAGGGTAATGGGGGTTTTGATGATCAGGTCAATTTGGGCGGTCCTTCCCATCGATCGCCTGAACCTCAGGTAATTTGGGGCTCAATTTAGGTTTTGTATTGAGATTTTGTTCATGGGTTTGGTTTTGCTTGCCCTGATTTCACTTTTGTTGTTGTGTGCAAGTTTTCTGTTCATCTGGGTTTTTGTTTGTTTGATTGTTTTACATTTCTTCCGTGTTACTACTTTTCAGATTCTGGATTCTTCTGAGTTAGTTTTCGGATTCCCACTGAGTTTTGACAAATATTGGTGTCAATTTGAAAGGTCACCTCATTGTAAGAGAACATTTGAGAAGCTCCAAACTGAAGTTTCCAAGAGTAAAAACACAACTGGAAAATGACATTTGATAGTTCTTATTTCATCTTATGCCTTCTTCTTGCGACAGAGTGTCTTTTGTCTTAAAGTAGTTGTATGATATCGGAGAATTGTGTGTATTCCTGCACTATATAATCAACTGATTTAGGTGAAATTGTGCTTAATTTGTTGACAAAATTGGAAACACAAGGGCATTTTGTTGTTTATGAGCTAAGGTGATCTGAATTCATGTTAAGTTACTCAAGAGTGCTAGGAGATACAATGTTCTTTGATGTTTCAGTTCTGTTTGTGATGATTGTGCGAGTGGAATTATGTCCTTGTCTCTTTCCCATAACATTAACAGGATAAAAGGGTGAAGGGTTTTTTCGGTTCTAACCAGTTTGAGCCAAACTCTTTGATACTTATGACAGCCTCCAACAGCTAACAGTTTGAGGCGCCAGGTGGCCATATTGCTTGCACAGCACCATCGACCAGGTGGAAGCAATCAACCTCTTCCTCAGCCACCTTCTCCTGCTAGTTACGGTAGTTCCTTAGAGGTAAAAAGTTCTTCACTGTGTTAAGCATACATACTCTTCCTAATGAATTCATTTTCATTGCTGCAAGTTCTTAACTTCTACTTACAGATTAATGCATACAACCAAGCTTCGACAGCTACGAGTTCAATAGATTTGAAGGGGGGCAGAATCGGCGAACCATCAAGCTTTGGATTCAAAACCTCAACAGAGCTTCTCAAAGTCCTGAACCGAATCTGGACTCTTGAGGAGCAACACGTGTCCAACGTCTCTTTAGTGAAAGATTTGAAAGCAGAACTCAACAACGCACGTGTAAGGATCAAAGAGCTGCTCAGAGATCAGCAGTCAAGCAGGCACGAGATAGACGGCTTAATGAAGCATGTAGCAAAGAACAAAGAACAAGAAAGGTCGATCCATGCTACTATCAATTCCTTGAAAGACGAGCTAGAAGACGAAAGGAAGCTGAGAAGACGTTCGGAAGGCCTCCATAGAAGGCTAGCGAAGGAGATATTTGAAGTCAAAGTTGCTCTTTCTAGTTCTCTCAAAGAGGCCGAGAGAGAGAGGAAGGGACGTTGTTTGTTGGAGGATTTATGTGACGAGTTCGCAAAAGGAATCATAGAATACAAGCGGGAAGCGCATGCTCTTAGGCAGAAGAATGAAAACAATTTAAAAGGTGATAGTGACCGTGTGATTGTTCATATGTGTGAATCTTGGCTTGATGAACGGTTCCAGATGAAGGATCAAGAAGACGCGCCTCAGGAAATGGTTGTTGACAAAATACGAGATGAGATAGAAAACTTTCTTCAGGATCGGAAAATGGTTGGTTTTAAAGAAAGGCGTTTAAGGAGGAATTCTCTCGAGTCATTTCCGCTGAATGATGTAGGAAGTGCTCCCAGATACGCGGGAAATGAAGACTCCATCAATACAAAGATCGAGCTCAGTGAAAGTAAGTCTGCTGTCGATCAAGAGAAGGGTGTTACTGAAGTTGATAAGCCGGTGAGTGAGCTTTTGTTGTCAGAAGGAAAGGCTGCAGTGTTGGAGTCGAGCTCGAAGAATTCATTGAAAGCGAAGCTGCAAGAACCGAAGACAAGAGTTGGGTATCGGTCTAGATTGAAGATACTTAAGGGTTCTTCCTAGAGGGAGGGATAGAGGTTTCAAATGATATATGTCAAGGTAATGGATTTGTGCAAATGAGTTTGTTTCTATGTAGATATTTGTAAGTTGTTTCTTTTGGGGGTTCTGGTTTCTTCGTATTCGGAGGTTGAGTTGTGGTATATTTTTGTAATTTTGTCAATGTTTCGCCTTGCAATTGGCTGAAAATGTATGCATTGGATAGTTTGCATGAATGCAATGTGTTTTCACTTTTCAGTACATACCGGACCTTTAAAACCCGAGCAAATGCGGCCCAGCCCGCCTGCCCGACACAAGGGGCAGGTTTGGACAGCATATGGGAACCAAGCCAGCTCTCGGATGAGTAAGTGGGCCAGGCATGGGCTTTAATTTTGGCCCGGGCATGCCAATCAACCCGGCCTGCTAGTTTCGTATTATTTATAGGAAAAATTATTCAAAATAATACCAACTTTTGCCTATTGATCCAAAATAATACGAACTTTTAAATTGATAAAAAATAATACTAACTTTCATTGTATTAACCAAAAATAGTACAAAGTCATTTCCGGTGGAGATTTCGGCAAAACATATGATATGTCTATCAAAATTTGTTGACTAAACAATAAAAATATCAATGACTAAGATTTTGATGTGATTATTACTCACTATCATCATATAAATTACCATTTCGCATATAAATAGTATCGATTTACATTATATAAATTATCATTTCACCTTATGGCATCAACAAAAGTTGGTATTATTAATGACCAACTAACATATTTCAATGACCACATCACATATTTTGCCAAAATTTTCACAAAAAATACCGTTATACTATTTTTAGTTAATACAATAAAAGTTAGTATTATTTTTAGTTAATACGATGAAAGTTGAGATTATTTTAGTCAATTTAAAAGTTCGTATTATTTTAGATCAATAGGCAAAAGTTGGTATTATTTTGAGTAATTTTTCCTTATTTATATCATATATTTTTAATTTAGAGAACGGATCACGTGCGAATGGGCGCTAGGGTGCAAAAAGAGAACAGATCTGAACCGTCGATCTAGCTTGAATTATTTTGGACGCGATAATTCAAAAAAAAAATCACGCGTGTAAAACAAACGCTACCAGAATGTACTTGTCCCCCAACCAAACGCGAAAAAAGGCAATTTTTTATTCTCTTTCCAAATCAAAATCGAAAAACCCCTTTCTTCCTCTGCGAAAATAAAGCTTCTAAACTGATTGAAGCTCAACGATTTACGATCTTCGAAAAGGAGCTTTGTTCAGATTTACAAAATTTTGAATATCTGAATCATTACAATTAATGGAACCAGGTAATATCTGATTAAACCTAATACAAACACGATTTTGAAAAAGTTTCATTGCATATATCGTCAAAAATTGTTTATGTTTAAACATTACCAATAGAAAAAACTCCAAATTTACGGTTTTAAGGAGCATTGCTATGATTTATTTGAGAAGATTGTACATTAGTTCAGAAGTATCTCAGATTTGTTCATTGATATGGAAAAAGAGTCGTGTGCGAACCAAAATTTGTTAAATCCAAAAATTGTTCATAGCTATCAAGCATTTGTTCATGAAAAACGTGAATTTGTTCATACCTATCATGAATTTGTTCATGGCTATCATGAATTTGTTCATAGCTATCAAGCATTTTGTTCATGGAAAACGTGAATTTGTTCATACATATCATGCATTTGTTCATAGCTATCATGAATTTGTTCATACCTATCATGAATTTGTTCATTGATATTACACATTTGTTAAATCCAAAATTTGTTCATAGCTATCAAGCATTTGTTCATGGAAAACGTGAATTTGTTCATACATATCATGCATTTGTTCATAGCTATCATGAATTTGTTCGTACCTATCATGGATTTGTTCATTGATATTACACATTTGTTAAATCCAAAATTTGTTCGTAGCTATCAAGCATTTGTTCATTGAAAACGTGAATTTGTTCATACCTATCATGAATTTGTTCTATAATATCAATTGTTCGTGTAGGGTATACAATTGCGTACTTACATGTTTCTTTTTGCCTATAAATGAAGGGAAAATAGAAGATAAAAAGGAATTAAAGATCGTGATCTCGCCTGGAAACACACATTACTACATACCATTTTGTGATGAGAATTTAAGACCTAAAGAGGGGATGTTGTAACTAACACTACAGTTTGGAAATACATGTTGTGTAATCGGGCAGGATTTAAAAACTCAACTCGAAAAGAAGAAGACAAAGAAGATAATGAAGATGATGATGAAGATGATGATGAAGAGAATCATGAAGAAGAAGAAAAACAAGAAACAGTGAAAAAAAGAAAAAGAGTAACCAAAAGGTGCGGTTGCATTGCTAAACTGGCTATGAGACTTTCTTGAACAAACGGATATGTTGTTCAGAAATTTGAAGAGTGTCACAGCCATATTATGTTTGAAGATGGACAAAAACACTTTGCAAAGAGCAATAGGAAACTGACCTCCTTCCATGAAGATTTCATCATGAATTGCATACGAGCAAACATTGGTACAAGCAAGTCATACCAAGTCTACAAGGAGTTTGTTGGTTCATATGCAAGAATTGGTGCAACTATAATTGATTTCAAGAATTTTAAAAGAGATCTGAACTCCTTCATGATTGGATGTGATGCTCAAATGGTTATTGACAACTTGTTCAAGAAAAAAGAAAGATGTGACGCGTTTTTCTTTGAATATGATCTTGATGAACAACATCAATTAACCAAATTATTCTGGTGTGATCCTATTGCAAGGAAGAACTTCTCATATTTTGGAGATGTTGTCTCGGCTGATGCAACATACAAATCAAACAGGTATGAAAAAAAGGTTTAAATTTGATGAACAAATCGTATTTATTGATGAACAAATTTATCATAATTTTTGCTAGTTTCTGATGAACAATTGCTTCTTTGTGATGCACACATGCTAGTTTTTGATGAACAAAATGGTAGTTTTTGATGAACAAATGCTAGTTCCTGATGAACAAATGCTAGTTTCTTATGCACAAATGCTAGTTTCTTATGAACAAATATTAGTTTGTGATGAACAAATGCTAGTTTGTGATGAACAATTGCTAGATTCTTATGAACAAAGCGTACATACTGATGAACAAATGATAGTTTTTGATGAACAAATGCTAGTTCCTGATGAACAAATGCTAGTTTCTTATGCACAAATGCTAGTTTCTTATGAACAAATATTAGTTTGTGATGAACAAATGCTAGTTTGTGATGAACAATTGCTAGTTTCTTATGAACAAAGCGTACATACTGATGAACAAAATCACATATATTGATGAACAAATTTAATTCTTTGCCTTCAGGTATGAAATGGTGTTTGTACCATTCACGGGGGTTGACAACAACAAGAAGAGCATTACTTTTGCCTTTGGGTTGCTTCTAAAAGAAGATATCGAATCTTATGTCTGGCTATTCCAAAAATTCAAAGATGCAATGAGGGGCCATGAACCATTTGTCATTCTCACTGATCAAGATCCTGCCATAAGAGTGGCAATTGAAAAAGTTTTTGAAAAGGTTGTGCATCGTTTCTGCATGTGGCATATCATGTTCAAGGTACCGTCAAAGGTTACAAATGATGTGTATAACAACGATCAATTCAGAAGCAAGTTCACCAAGCTTGTTTGGAGTAATGAAATTAGCCGGTCAGATTTTGAAGAGATTAGGCATTCCATTATTGCTGAATTTGGACTTGACTCAAACACTTGGTTGTCGCTGATGTTTGAGCTACGTCAGTTATGGATCCCTGCGTACTTCAATGATGTAAACATGGGTGGACTTCTTAGAACAACTTCAAGGTTTGAGAGCCAGAACTTCTTCTTCTCGCATTTCATTGGATCCACATCTTCTCTAGTTATCTTCATGATGCAGTTTGAGAGTGCAATTGATTCCCAAAGGCACAATAAGGAGAGGTTAGACTTTGAAACGTCAACAAGCTCCCCCACTCTAATGACACCGTTGGATATAGAGAAACATTGTGCATCTGTTTACACCATAAATGTATTCTATGACGTCCAGACAGAAATTGTTGCTTCTGTATTTGAATGTGGTCTAAGCAATTTGTTCAAGGAAGACAACATTCACGAGTATCACATTAACGGGCAGTTTGGAAAGGCGCATGTTGTGAAACATAAGCTTCAAAACGAAGAGTTCGTTTGCTCGTGCAATAAGTTCATCAATATCGGGATTCCATGTTGGCATATGTTTTTCGTATTCAAAAACATTGGGTTGAGAAAGGTGCCAGCTAAATACATCAAGAATAGATGGACGAAGACATCAAATCTGAATCCTACTTTTGAGATAGATGGTTCAACACTTGAACAATGTGACGTGATGAATGACAAGAAGCTGTTGATTGCTGATTTATTGGGCGAGGTATATTCTTGCATTAATGCCATAGGGGACAACACCGAACAGCTCAAAGAGCTGATATGTTTCTTGAAGGAAAAAAAGGAAACATATCTGAGCTTATTGGGAGGAGAATCATCTACATCAACAAGGCAGAGTTCAATCCAAACATTCTTGGGAAGCAGACCGAGTGTTATTGAGGTACACCCTCCTGAACGAGCAATGACAAAAGGCAGGAAGAAATTATGGCGTATTATGGGAGGTAAAGAAAAGGCAATGAAGAAAGCAAACAAGATGCAAAGGACTTGTGCAAAATGCAAGAAGCTTGGACAAAACAGCAGGACATGCACCTATGTTCCCAACTAGATCTCTCATTAATCATTGATTCCTGATACATAATTTTTGCTAGTTTCTGATGAACAAATGATATTTTCTTATGAACAAATGCTAGTTTGTGATTAACAAATGCTAGTTTCTTATGAACAAATGTTAGTTTCTTATGCACAAATGCTAGTTTTTGATGAACAAATGTTAGTTTCTTATGCACAAAATGTTATTTTGTGATGAACAAATGTTAGTTTCTTATGCACAAATGCTAGTTTCTGATGAACAAATGTTAGTTTCTTATGCACAAAATGTTATTTTGTGATGAGCAAATGCTAGTTTGTGATGAACAAAAAAGCTAGTTTCTGATGAACAAATGCTAATTTGTGATGAACAACTTATAGTTTCTTATAAACAAATGCTAGTTCCTGATGAACAAATGCTAGTTTCTTATGAACAAATGTTAGATTGTGATTAAGAAATGCTAATTTGTGATGAACAACTTATAGTTTCGTATAAACAAATG
Organism: Fallopia convolvulus; assembly: GCA_964016875.1. Lineage (NCBI taxonomy): Eukaryota > Viridiplantae > Streptophyta > Magnoliopsida > Caryophyllales > Polygonaceae > Fallopia > Fallopia convolvulus. Next base: position 12,451,808 of record OZ024724.1, on the reverse strand, counting down.
CTAGTTTGTGATGAACAAAAAAGCTAGTTTCTGATGAACAAATGCTAGTTTCTGATGCACAAATGCTAGTTTCTGATGAACAAATGCTAGTTTGTGATGCACAAATCGAATGTACGAATGAACAAATAGATGGTATCGATGAACAAATTACGATAAAAATCATTTTTTCTAAAAAAAAATGTATAACACAAAAAGGAACCTGTTCAATAACCATCATTCACATTGCACAACTAAAAAAAAAACCAAATGTCTACATAATTCAAGCCATAAACAACCAAAAATTGTATTCTAAACAAATCATACAAAATCTTGAACCAAATGTTTCCCCCAAACATTCAAGCAAATACATCACTTCTTGTTCTTTGCCTTCCTTTTAAGAGGAGCACGAGAAGCGACCGTCGGGTTACGCGGGACAAAATCTTGAACAAGCTTTTCAATTGTTGCGTTGTGCTCATTCAATTGACTCAACAACAACTCATTGCAATACCTTATCCTCAAATCATCAAGTTGATGCTGATCGTGTTTGTTGAGTCCACATTCCCAACCAGACAAGCCGGTTCCGAAGTATGTTTCCATGTGCCGCATCATAAAAATTCCACAATCAGTCTTGTTTCCGGTATCTCTCCATTTCATCTCAAGACGTTCATATGGAACCCTAACCACATCCTCAAACAGATTAGCCCTCGCATCCATCTTCAGCGTCTTCAAAAGCTCGACAAAGAGCATTCTCTACACAAAATAACAACAATAAAATACAACACACAACTCATTCAATATTAAACACACATGTCAATGATGAAAAACAAAACTATTACAAAAAAACAACATAAAACTCACCAGTTTAGCAGGTACGTGCTCATACTTGCTTCCAAGGGCACATCCACCATTGAGTTATCAATTATGTGGAAACGTGGCACTCTCACATTCAACGCAATACAATAGTAATGCGATTTGATACACACAAAAACACAAACTGTAAAAAATACAGAGGGAAACAATCATGAAAAAATGTTAGTTTGTGAACCCCTAAGAAAAAACCAATGAACAAATGTCAATTTGTGATGAACAAATGTTAGTTTGTGATGAACAAATGTCAGTTTTTGATGAACAAATGTTAGTTTCTGATGAACAAATGCTAGTTTCTGATGAACAAATGTCAGTTTGTGATGAACAACATAGTGAAGAGTCAATCTTTCTAATGAACAAATAGCTAATGCATCTGAACAAATAAGTAGTACTAATGAACAAATAAAAGAATATAAAAAAGAACAAAAAAATGTCATACCAAGTCTATCTTGTGCACATCAATCCACTTGAATTTCCCAACACTTTCAATAACAACATTAATGAAAAACACTCTAAAATCCTGATCACTAAAATCCTTGTCTAGTAGAAAAACCTGCAATATACATATAAGCATAAATAAAGATTGAAACTATCAAAATGTCATTAAAATATGACAATGTGAATATAACTAAATCCTTTTACTTACCAAATCCTCAGGATCCATAAAAAACCTCAAGAGTTTTGAGTCGCTTTTCCACTGTTCTTATATATTGAGATAACAGCTCCAAATCCCGATTATATTCGATTCTACTAAAGATTTTACCGCAAATGAAGCAAAATCCTTTTTCATGGCAGAAACATTCATCATCTTGAAGATTTCAACTCTACACAAACACCAGAAACATATAAACAAAAAAGGTATAAAAATAGCAATATGTAAAAAAAAAAATACTATACGCATTGTTACCCTCTTGATCAGGAATGTCTTCAATAGCCAATCGAATAATTTCTTGGCCGCAGGAGATACTTTTTCTGTCAAAACAACACTCCTTCCCATGTAAGGTGACTTCACATAATCAGAAGGCTTAGATATTCTTTTATCAAGTACATCCTCACCAGTAAGTTTAACACCAACCGGAGTGTCAATCGAACTAGAACCAACCTCCTACGCCTCATTCTTCATCTACACATGTAAACACACATATTATTCATGACACAACCTACATACAACAATCAATGAACAAAATGTCCTATAACTTATGAACCCCTAAGAAAAAACCAATGAACAAATGTTAGTTTTGTGATGAACAAATGCTAGTTTCTAATGAACAAATGCTAGTTTCTGATGAACAAATGCTAGTTTCTGATGAACAAATGATATTTTCTGATGAACAAATGATATTTTCTGATGAACAAATGCTAGTTTCTAATGAACAAATGCTAGTTTCTGATGAACAAATGATATTTTCTGATGAACAAATGTCAATTTGTGATGAACAAATGCTATTTTCTGATGAACAAATGCTAGTTTCTGATGAACAAATGTTAGTTTATGATGAACAAATGCTAGTTTCTGATGAACAAATGTCAGTTTGTGATGAAAAAATCAGAAATATCAATGAACAACCTCATCTTGAATCATGTTCAGCTCCCATTCAAGTTTCTTATTTGCTTCATCCTCCTTCATCTTATTTAACTCCTCTTGTTTCTTATTCAACTCCATTTCATTCTCTTCAATTCTGCATTCCTTCTTGTTTCATCTTCTTTTCTTTCATCTTCTTTTCTCCTCTTCCTTTCTCTTCTCTTCATCAATCTTCTTTTTAGCCTCAGCAATTTCCTTCTTCCTCTTCTCTTCCTCTTCATCTTTCATCTTCTTCCTTTCCTCTTGC
>OZ024724.1:12442500-12448933 GCA_964016875.1 Fallopia convolvulus | reverse complement strand
TTAAAGCATCTCCCTCCTTATGGCTTCCAACTCTTCCTCTTCATGCTTCATCTTTTCTTCTTCTTCTCTTATCCTCTTGTCCTCTTCATCCCTTTTCAACCTCTCTTCCTCTTCAATCCTTGTACGGTCTTCCTCAGCATTTTTTCTATTTTGTCCATCAGTTAATCCCTTACAAACAAAGGAAATCTTCAATTCCTTCTTCCTTGTTGCATCAACCTTCCTGACCTCGTTTTCTTGCATCAAACACTTTCCCTACCAATATCTGCAACGCCATACCAATTATCATCCATAGTAGGTGGAAACACACCCAGTTCAAAAGAAGGCAATTCAAAACTCTTCTTTGACTTCATTGCAGCCTCAATTTCATCCAAAATTTTTGTAGCTTCCTCCCAGAATGAATTTTGGCTTGGAGATTCAGCATCTTCTTGGATGCCAGATTGGGATGATGATGAAGCAACCTTCAGCCCCAGTAGCTTCTCAAAAGCTTCATTGATCTTGGTGAAAAGTCCATGGCTTGCAATTTCGGTTGGAGCTCTTTGCACATGATCAAGATATTTTTTTAAAGATGATGCAAGCTCCATAGACATCTCAAGATGTTCTTTCAGAAATGACTGCAAAAAAAAGTAATCAATATAAGTACATAAAAGACACGAATGTTAGTTTGTGATGAACAAATGCTAATTTCTGATGAACAATGCTAATTTCTGATGAAAAAATGTTAGTTTCTGATGAACAAATGCTAGTTTGTGATGAACAAATGCTAGTTTGTGATGAACAAATGCTAGTTTGTGATGAACAAATGCTTGATAGATATGACAAATGCTAGTTTGTGATGAACAAATGCTAGTTTTGTGATGAACAAAATGCAAGTTTGGGATGAACAAATGCTAGTTTCTTATGAACAAATGATATTTTCTGATGAACAAATGCTAGTTTCTGATGAACAAATGTCAGTTTGTTCATTACTATCATTATGCCAAGTTTTAATCAACAAATAAATATAGATCAGCATCATGCAAAAAAACAAATATAAAAAAAAGCAAAAAACATGCAAAAAATCAAAAAACACATACATCACCGCCGTCACCAAGATCAATTGTTCTTCATTTTGTTTAGAAGAAGGGCTTTCCCTTCATTCTTGCCAAGATCAACACCGGGATAAACATAATCAGGCAAACCTCGAAACCAGCCTTTTCCAAAACCACCCTTCTTAACCTCGAAAGTCTCTCTCTGAATAAAGTAATCATGGTTGAAATGCTTGATAATGGGGAAGGATCTTGGGGTTTCAGGTCGATGGCAGATCAACATGCAATCACAATATACAATCTGTCATAAAACACAAATTAATGAACAAAAATTAGACTTATTAATGAACAAATATTCAAAATAAATGAAGAAAATAATGATAGTAATGAAAAAAAGAGAACAATCATACCAGCAACAATATTATAGATCCTCTGAAAAAATCATTGTTTGTTTTCCTCCATGAATCAGCATTCTCAACCAACTTCTCCACAAGATGAGCACACCAATCGTACTCACTAATCTTACAAGTCAACCAAATGATCCAAAAACTTTAAGTTTACACCACCATTTTGAATGCTCTCTATACAGAGCGTGTAGAACAATATAATAAAATTCCTCCTAAACCAAGCACCATCATTATCAGCATCCTTGATCACTGTACTCAAATGCCCTATTTTTATCTTCTCAAACTCCATCAACTTCTTCTTACCTGTCACCTCATCAATTTCAGGCACCGAAAATTGTTCTCTAAAACTATTGTACAAGTCTGAATGCTTGACAATCTTCGGTACTGAAATGGTCCTTGGACCACGAGGTAGACCAAGGTAGAATTGCACAAGTTCAGGTGTTATCCTAACACCTGGTCCCTCGCCCATCTTCAATGTACAGGATGCAGGATCGAAACAGCTAGCCACATAGTAGCACAACTTACTAGGTAGATCAGTCACATCCCAATGTATAAGGTGCTCAAAACCCATCTCTTTAAGAGCAGTAAGCTTGCTTCCCCCCTTCAAAACCATCAATAATTTCACAAAGAAGCTTGGGAGAGTTCTTGTGACTCAGAGACAAATGCCCACGCTTCAACTGTATCAATGGCACCTTCACTCTTGCCTTCTTCCCACCACCTTGACCTCTACCGACAACGATATCAACTTTCCTCTTCTTCGCGGCAACTTGTAATTCACTAACAGCAGCATTCGTTTCCCTCTCAGATGGTTCATTTATACTCACTCCCTTTCTAGGGATCATATCGATAAGCAAAACATCGTCGGAGGCTTCATCAGAGACAACCTGTTTACCCTTGTCAAGGCGACGTCTCTTATTTGACGGGGAAGACTCAACAGCCGCCATTAGCCTCAATACAGGCACTTCAGTATCAATTGCTTTTGAACCCACCTTGGTAGCAATAGATTTTCTTCTGATATTCTTTTCTCCAAATGGAAGAGGCATCACTTCTAGCTTTGCTCCTTATTTCTATAACAAAAAGGGATAAAGGACAGTGTTAACACATATTTAACCATCTATTCTAACAAAGCAAAAAACACAACATATCAAAACACAACGATAAAACCTCTTCGAATAGCACATATTTCATCTTCTCCAATTGTCATTGTACCAAACCTTAGATGTTTTATTTGTTTATATTTTGCAGAACGTTGTTTAATAGATCCTGGATGAAAGAAATGCAAGTTACTGATGAACAAATGCATGTTTGTTATGACACAAAATACTGATGAACAAATGCAATTTACTGATGAACGAATGCAAATTACTGATGAACAAATGCAAGTTTCTGATGAACAAATGCAAATTTCTGATGAACAAATGCTAATTTCTGATGAACAAATGCTATGCTAATTTCTGGTAACTATACTTCACCCCCCCCCCCTCGTACGTATACAAAATCATTCCATGCAACTAACAAATCCATAATCACCTATTGCAAAACTCAACATCAAAAACCTCGATAAAACAAATGCAACTAACAAAAATACGCACATGCACATATAATTTGTATTTTATTCAAGTGGTATGATCAAAAATCGAGTAAATATAAAGTGACGATTCATGCATTTTTTTATTCAGAAAAGCACAAAACACCAAAAACGACACTATCAACTTCAAACAACTCAAAATAATCACTAAAAACACACTCGACAAAACGAAAAACCTTGATTCTCAACCGTTTCGGAAACCTAGGGTTTCAGTAAATTTAAACGAGAGATAAAAACCTTGATTCTTTTGAGATGAACTTTCCTTCTCCATTTAGAACTGGATTGAGGTTTAAAATGTCGTTGATGGTAAGAATCAGGCTCGAAATCGCTACGAAATAGTTTCAATTCACACTTGACCTTCTTCAAAACACTTCGGAAAACTGTAATAAACTAAAAAGTGAGTGATAGAGAAATGGCGAGAGAAGAGAAGACGAAGAAGTTTATAAAAAGCGCGTCTCCTAAACGCTCCATGTCGCGCGTTTCGTTTTTTTACAGTTTTTTTTAAAAAAAGAACCAATCTCAACCGTACGTGTGATGCGATCGAACGGCCAGGGGAATTTCGCATTTCTCACACATGTGGGCGTTCGCACATGACTCTTTCACTTTTAATTTTATGTTTTCATGTATTGTAATCTTTTGATTATCTCTAGTAATTTTGGCCAATAGTGTATAATTTTTTTACATATTGGTAATTAATTTTTTAAAAAGTAATAAATTGGGCAGCCCAATGTGCGGGTATGGACAAGGTTCTAGGCTCGATTAGCATGACTAGGCACAATGGCGGAACTACATGCCAAAATTTCTTTTAATATATGTATTCCTTTCGTCGAGAACTTCGATTTGATATATTATACGCCCTAATCCAATATTCGAGCAAAAAGTTATAAACATTTGAAAATTAGATATATGCAAATTACTTTTACATGTCATTTACATAGTCAAAATACTTCTATATTTTGTTAAATTTCATATTTTACCCGAGACGTTCAACATAATAGGCTATATTAATTAAAATATTTGAGTATCGTATAATAAAGTATGAATGTGTATTTTAAATAGTTATTTTAGTATCTTCGGACAACTACTTTATAAAATAGGATGTAGTACCATTACGTCTATGTTTCGACTTTTACAGGCAGTCTTCTTGATTTAAAAAGTTCTAATTACGCATTATACTCTTGATGTTTTTTTGGGGGAGTGGCAGAGCTTGTCGACGAGGGACTTGAGGGAGGATAGGTGTAGGGAGAGGTGGGAGAGGTTGGGGTTGGAGGATGGTGTCGGACTCCGTCTCGCGCTCGATCAATACTTTAATGGAGGAGGAGGCGGGGTCGGAGAGGCGGAGATTGGGGTTGGATTGGAGGTCGTGGGAGGCTGATAAACGGAGGGAGGATGATGCACAAAAGAATTTTTCGTTAAAAGGGAAAAGCCAGAAAATGCATTAAGCAAATGCGGTGCAACACGCACTTAGGTTGTGTTCGACATAGGTTTTTGAAGGTTTTACGAGGTTTTTATATTTTAAAACCTACCTAAATATGTGTTTGGTAAGACAAGGTTTTATAAAAGGCGGAGGTTTTAAGAGGTTTTTGAGGAGGTTTGAAACTACAAAATGGTAACCTTGGAATAGATAGGATTTAAGAGGTTTGTAAAAATTAACAAACCATTTTTTTTTTGTTAATTAATAAAATTAATTTTCTTTTTAATAATTTAGAACTAAAACCTACCCAAAAACCTTTTAATGTCAAACACTCAATTATGTTTTGGAAGGTTTGAAATAAGAAAATCTCTACCTACCCAAAAACCTCCTAAAAAACCTCCACCTCCTTGAAAACCTTGTTTTATCGAACAGAGCCTTGAACGGGAATTTAACGGTACATCGAGTGTGGGTGAGCAAATTTAGACGAACACTGTAATTCGGGTATTTTTCGGTAATTTCCAATATAGCGAGTGATTTATCAAAATATACCGTATTATAAGGATGGTTTAATCCTTCGGCCTAAAGTTGAACCGGTTATAAAGACAAGAACCGGGTAAATACAAATTATTTATCATAGCCAGCTACAAAACCGGTCTTCCCAAAGCAACTTCTGCTCATTGCTCAAACTGGTATTCTTGCTGCTTTCCTCATCATTATCGCGATCTCCTGTCGTCCCCACCTGTGCTGCCACGACCTCTCTTAGGCGCATCTCGATCTCGTCTCGAGTCGTCGGCTCGCCGCACCGTTTAGCCTTGTCGACTAGCATTGCCTCCTCCGTTGTCCATCTCCTGTAGGTCCGCCATTTTGGTCATGTTTGTTATTAGGGTTTATAATCTGTGCGATTTTATGCTGAAGTTCGTCCCTGTGCGATTTTGTGATTAAGTTATGTGGCGGGCTTCTGTCATTCGTCCTAATATTTTTCTGTTTAATTTTTGTGTTTGCAATGAATTTACAATAGTATGTGATCCTTTTCATAACAATTTAAACTGATGGAGGTTAAAAGGCTGAATGATTACTTTCTCTGTTTGTGGCTCTGTTTGATGATTTGTAGATTCTAAGAATTAGATTTTTACGATTCTATGGGAATCTATTGATTTACTGAATCGGATTATTATCACATCCCAACTGCTAAATGCTTCGTCAGTCACAACCAAGATTAGTGAAATCTCATGATTGCTTCCCCTTGACATTCTTTATTCTAACCCAAGGTTGCGGATGAGCAAAAAAGATTGGCATAGATTAGTAGCTTTGAAGCAACAATTATCCAGCCATTCATCGAATCCGACTATGATATAACTAAAGGAAACATATATCCATTGGCAGCTTGTTGTTTACATGATTTTTTTATGGTGATGGGAGATTAGAAGCTATTAAGCTAATGATTTACTTGAGTTTCCTCACACAAAACATGAACTATTCAGCTGCAATTCTTTGTTGAAAATAGTCAGAAACTTGAATATGAACTTCTACAAGTCTCAAGTATAGCCGGAGCAAGTTACTAATGTAGTAATATGTCATTCATGAATGTAATCAAATACTTAAAGCTTGAGGTCAAAATGCATACATCCTCAGCGAGGTTAACACATGCGTGAGTTTTTCATTGTATGCTATTTGAGAAAAGAAAAGGCTTTGCTTTGTTGAAAATTATAATGTAGCCTACTGACTTTGTAAATTGTAATATTCATTGTTAGGAAACCAAGTTCTAATGCATGTTTTGTGGGATGCTGAAGTTTTTATTTTTAGACTTCATTTCCAAGGCTATTGTTTTGAGGCTGCATTACATTTGGTTGGTTCTAATTGTATGTTTGCTTGAACGAGTCCATTGTTTGTTGTAACCTTTGCTTCTTCTTTGTTGCAGGCGAAAGAAAATGAAGGTCAAAATTTTACGTATCCATCCCATCATATATTTTGTATCTTGATTTTCTCTAGTTTTATGGTT